>VUJU01002209.1:0-40782 GCA_009835225.1 Aphis craccivora | reverse complement strand
TGGACTGTGGCCTCATTTGGCTCAATTAAGAATTTCCTAACCCATGTTAATGAATAATAGGATATGATTTTATTCTATGAAACCCTCATTTAATTGTTCTATATTATAATGAACACTGGACAGTGGACACTATCAAGACCGTACTTATCCGGAAGCATATCCGGAATATTATTTTATTTTTTATTAGGGGTGGAATGATTTATAAATATTTAAAAATAGTTGATTTATTATTATTATTATTACAGCTTTAAGTATAATTGATTTTAAATATGTATATCATATCATAAGTCATAATTCAAGAAAATATTACAATATTTTTATTTTCTTTAGTCGTGATTTATTTTTATCTCAAATCGTCTCGCAACTACATTCTACCATAGACATATTAACATATTATTATGTCTATGCCATAGAAAATATATATACGCATATGCATATGCATTCATGTGGTTTATAACTTAAAAACCTTTACTACCTAATCCAGTTCTTATAAGGTGGAGGATATGGGCACTTGCTGTGTTTTATTATGCATATTATTTTTACCAAGTATAAAAATTATCTAGAAACTGGCAAAGGATGATGCATAGTGTTATAAAGATTCTGAATGTGATTGAAAATTATACTGTTACTAGTGTTACTTATTGATGAATTAATGAATAAACATTTAACATAGGTATTCACTCATTTAGCACATTCAATGATAGTAGGTACTTAATAAAGAAACTGCAGTTAACTCAAAATATGACATTACATGAAAGCTTTTTGATAATTTAAATAAAAGAAAAAAATTCAAGTTATTGTTGGATCAAAAAGGAGGGATCGGGATGGGAAACACAATTATATTATCTTTTCAGTTTCTAATAGAAATAAAGATCAAGAAATTCTAAGACAAATTAATGCAATACTATTAGGATAAATCGTACAGCTTGATAATATTTATCAAAACCAAACAATACTTTTAGTTAACTAAGCTTACAATTAGTAAGATTAATTCCAGTTTGACCACGACAATTCCGGTCCCAGTTTTAACAGCATGTCCCGGTGTCCCTAATAATAAAAACTGAGAAAAAATAATATTTGATATTATATATTGTTTAATAATAAAACATTGTACATTTGTACATTGTAGTAACTAGTTGTAGGTATTGTACATTTTTTTACCATAATTCATTTGAAAAATAAATGTTCTAGCATATTTTCAAAATGTTGACCACAATAAAAAATACATGGTATATTTTGATATTTTTTAGAAAATAATAATCTGTGCGACTGTGCTCTATTTATAATTTTATGTCTCAGATAATAATAAAAGATCTGTGAAGACGACTAAGTATTTAACAATTATTACTGAATTACCACGATCTAGGATAAAATCAAAATGTATATTATTTATAGCCTTATAGGGCAATATAAACTTCTTTGATTTCTTTGAGTATCAAAATTCTAATTAGGTTTTTATTAACCAGTTAACCTATGAAAGACGATAAAAAAATATCTGAAATATTTTATTTAAATTTTAATAAATTTTTTATTATATTGTTGAAGCCACATCCTGGCACATCATGAAATATAACAATATGCATAACCTAGCTTAGGGGTGATAGGAAATATCAACGAGAAAATGAAAAATCAATACCAACGTTTTTTTCTGTGTACTGTATTTTTCTTTTTTTTTATAATAATAGAAGTGTTATAGAAGCAGTGTTTGATTCTAATGGTTAAAGGTGACACGAATCAAAAAAGGTTGAGAACTATTGATCTATGGGTTGAACATCCTAGATTAGGATTTATGGCCCAATATTGGAGTGTCTACTCCTTCAGTTTCCTATAAATAGAATTGGGCAAGTGGCAAAACGAATGTAATCTTTAAGGAATGGTTACTTTACGATTTTATTGTAAGATTTTGGGTTGAAAATTCTAATATTAAAAATGTTTAGCAAAAAAAAAAAATGCAATTATTATGGATAAATTAGGTTCAATTCACCAATTATACAAGTGATAACTTGTAAGTAGGTAATATTTTTTGCGTAATATAATGGTCAATGATTTTAAACCCTCGAACAGAAAACAAAAACACGTCCGAAAACTGAAAAAGCAGAAATGGTTACGAATCGCAATTCCTATATTTTGATTCCGAGTCAATAAATTATGATTTATGAGTTAAGTACCTAGGTACGCTTGAAACTAACCACAGGCCACAAGACACGACTTATAATGATCATAAATATTAAATATTAAAATTTAAGCTTGAGACTATATAAATTATGCATATTTTGTGCCCACATTCTTAGGTGACTGGCCGCGTTACAGAATATAGATGATTACAACAGAATAAATGATATTCATATTCCACTGTAACATTCTATTTTCTGTGGACCTGTGGTTGACGATCGAGTATAAGATTTAACTGATTAAATATTGTTGTGCACTAATAAATAATAAGAAGTCTGTAGTTCAGTAGTTGTACTATAGGCTATGGTGAATCGCGGACGTCTGCTAAGCAATTGTTATTTCGTTTTGTTAACAGTTATCATTCCGTTGGAGTTAAGTACCGATAATAAAATGAGTTGTAAGACGTAAAACCTGGTACAAGATACATCATTTTAATTTTTAACAGCCGCAGCTGACGATATTGCGTGAAAAATACTATAACTATATCATTAAACTATAAAACATGAGCATTGAGCAACTAATAAATAATAATATAATATTGTAATAATTTACGACGTTGGAGTATTCACTACATTATTTAGTATTGAACGTTCGGTAGTTAGCTTCGCCTAGTGACCAAGTTCCAAGGTCTATGCCGTTCTCCCGTCAACCGTCATATTTATAAAAACTCAATACTCAATAAGTCGTAATTCGAATAATTCAGATTGGACAGTGGTCGGTGGACGCTAACACGCGCCACCGCACTGCCACACACGGGCACACTAACACCGGTGGGGTGTGTGTATATTATTATAGTGATAGTGATTTCTGGTTAACAGTGTTTAACACATTCCTTCAGTTCTCTGTGCGTGTGCATGCGCTATTGCGCCCCAAACGGCCCCCACCTGACCGTGATTATCATTATCGGTTTTTTTTTTTCCCATAATATTATTTTCTACTAACGCGCGCACACGGTGACGACGATAGGTTCTCAAAATCTCGCTCATTCACCCGTCGGCACTTTGCGGCGACGACGACGACGACGAAATATCTTTGCATATACCCGACCTGTATTATAATTATTGCTTTTGCCTCTCACGTCATAGATCTATATAGGCATACATTCGTATAGTAGTTATGCCAGAGTGAACGGCGATACGTAATAATATACAGATCTAAACGATATCGCTGTGGGTAGTACTAGTACTTTCCCTCGGCCGCTGAACGTTTTTTTACATAGCAGCCACAACAGTCGACATCGAGCTGTCAAATGGGCTCGATAGCGTCCAAGAGCACTGAAGGTGAGTTTTCGTTTTTAATTTTTTTTTTTGACCGATAATTATGAATTACGTATTTGCGGTCGCCGTTTTTCCCCTCGATATGTTTTTTGTCATCTCTCCAGTTCTTGAGCTTTACTAGGCTTTCTGAAGCTTTCCAATAGGGTTAAAGAGGTTATACTTTGAGTAACTACTATAGTATTGTACACAACTGACTGAGATTTGATTTCTTTGTACACTCTATTCGTACTGTGCAGACCAATCTGACTTATGAATAATATTGTCTCAAATTATTTTTCAAAAATATTAATATTGGTACTTCATTTCTACCTAAACCGTTGCCTACAACTTATATCTGCATACAAAACATTAAAAAAAAAATTTATTTAAATTTCCAAAATAGTTTAAATAGGTATTAAAATGCTGTCTGTGTTCAAAAAAGTGGTGTAAAATGGAAACAAAATTATAGTCCTACTTATTAATAATAAAATATAAAAATACCAATAATGAATTTAGTTCAGAAATAGTAATAGGTACGCATTAAAAAATTTAACTTTTTGGATATACCTACCTAACCTTAGATATCATTTTAAAATGTTTAGATAACAAATTAGTCTAAAAAAATTAAAATATTTTTTTTTTTTATGAAATCTATAGAATAGGTACCTATACATTACATTATGTTTTAGATATATTTTATATAATGATACATGTTTAATAAATATAATTAAACCTTGGAATTTTAACTTATGAGCATGTTAGCTTAAAACATTTAGAATAAATTAATGATACCTTTTGTTGTTAAGACATAGGTCAAACTACAATTGTCTATTAATGTAATTAATAATTATATTTCCCTAATGTATTCAACATGCTTTTTTGTTATATGAGTATTACATTTTTTTTTACAAATTTATGTAATTATTTATCGTAAAAATTTTCAAATATTATCAATTAACTACCTAATTATATAATAAACATAGTAAAAAAATAATGGTGAACTTTGGCATTCTTTTTTCATATCTGCATGTTATAATTCACTGCAATAATTTAATGATACACTTACCTAATTGTATTAGTTGCATTAAAAAATCATAACTACTAATATTTTAATATAATTTTTAGGTACCTAACTAGAGTAATTATTTATTATTGTTTATTATTATTATTATTTTTTAATTCAAAACATACCTACATAAACATGTCTCTTTTGATTTACATTTAAAGATGTAAAATAGGTATTATACAAAATACAAATTATTAGAATATAATAGATATTTAATTACTTTTCAAACATTTGAAAGGCTCAACATTTTTATTTATTCTAACCTACTTACATTATAATAATTCTACATTAATTAAACACATAAATGTACTTCTCTATAATGCCATTAAATAGCAATAAACATGGAATTTTCAAATAGCAAAATAAATGTCAAAATAGTTGTATTTTTATATTTCTGTAACTAATTAGATATTTAGATGATTTTAATGGTGATTAAATTAACACAATTATCAATAAGTTTATTTATACTTAAAATATATCTTTTTTTTTTTTAGTTAACACTACAAATAATACAATTAACTAGAAAACCTACTTAGTATATTAAATTATAGTAAAAACCCATGTTGATCTAAACATTCTAAACTATAGTATTAAATAGTTTACCTAAATATTAACTGTTATTATTTTAAAACGATTGTCTATAACAAAATCAATTAGCATGTATCTAACATTTCTTATTTTATAACATAATTAAGGTATGCATGTAGTCTTTAACTAAGCACATATTTTTAAACTATAAAATCAGTTAAACAGACTAACAGAAATAATTTCAAAAATGTTAATATTGTAGTGCAGTGGTCTCAAACTCAAATTACCAACAGTCCTTATACAGTAGACGCCGCTTATAAGACTCACGGATATAAGGTTCAGTGGTTTATTAAACTCGAAATCGTCTGGAACAGTCCGGATGTATCCAAAAAGATTTTAAAAAATCTGTTATAAGACTCAAATGTCGTAAAATAAGTAGTAGAAAATAAACTTTTTTGGTTATAATTTAGAAATAAATTATATTTTTTTCAAAATAAAAAACAAACTTAAATTACAATATTTTTTTTTTTTTTTAATAAATATGTTCATACTAATACACATAATATTTATTATACCTACATATGTATATAAGTAAAATCAAAGTATGTATGTAATAAAATAAAATTAATAAATAATTAAAAAAAATTTCTACTCCGCCTGTAAGATTCATTTGGTTATAAGACTCACTTTATGCTGGTCCCAAAGTGAGTCTTATAAGCGGTATCTACTGTATATTTACATCAACGGTTAGCTAGCAAAACACTTTTTTTCTCATTTTAATACTATATCTAAAATAAACAAAATCAAAATTAAAATGTTTGAAGAAATAAACATTTATTGCGGGCCACAACAAAAGAACTTGTAGGTCGGATGTGGCATGCTGGATGGATGTTTGAGACCACTGTTATAGTGTATGACTAACTATAGTTTATTGATACATTTACCCATATTATTTTTAAGTTTTAATATAATATAGTCATATCAGTACCATTAAAGTTATTGTTATTAGTTATCATGTAATTGTTGATCATTTATTATTTTTGAATTAGTTTCTAAATTAAAAACAATATAAGATGGTTTAGTTGTTGTTTTATAACAATTACAAAATTTTCAAAAATAAAAACAGTCTTGCATTTTATAAATTTATTATATTTATTAAGGAATGTTATATTTTTTCTAATATTTCTAATAAGACTATTAATAAGTTTATAACTGATATTTAATTTATAATAAATATAATATAATGTGTTCAATAAATGAATAGATAGTTTCTAGAGACTACTCCGGATAGTATCTAATATCTATGCGTTTTTAAGTATCAATAATATATAGGTATTTATGTTAGCAATTTTATAAGTACTATGGTTATGGTAAGCAGAGATGTATTCTTAATATTCCTTTTAAAGTTATCTTATTTATGCGCACAAGGTTTTATACGTTTTTATAATTTTTAATTTATACATTACTCATTGAACTATACATTTTGATAGTAAGGTATTAGCGACTAGGTATACAGTTTATAATATACTAATTTAATTATAAAGTAATAAAGATTCTCTAAAAATTTTAGTATTAGGATTTTTTTTTACATTTATTACCTATTTAATTTACAGAAAAATCTGAATAAAATTGATTTTTTTTCTTTGTCTTGACAACATTGAGGAATGTTTATGTAGTAAGAATGCTAAGTAAAATTTAATTTATTTGTCTAATGAGAAAATGGTATGCATTTCACACTTATTATTTGTTGAGATTACCTACAATCGGTTAGTTAAGTCCGTTTAGGTACCTTTTCCTTCTGTCTAGATTCTAGACCAGTGGTTTTCAACCTTTTTTGGTTCACGGCACACTATTATACATCACAAATTTTCACGGCACACTCACGTACTTGACAACCACAACAACTCCGGCAACTTTGCCGAAAACACTATTTTCCTAATTTAATAACATTTTTCGCGGCACACCGGTTGAAAATCACTGTTCTAGACTGTGGCGTTTAGTGTTAAAACTGGTTTGAGACATTGTCAGCATCTATGCACTGTACTGTTCCACCATACAATGTTGCAAACATGCCTGAACATGGAATCTAAAATATAATTTTATCTTAAATTATAATTTTTAAAAATTTGTTTGCCTTTTGAATTGGTAATATTATTTTCATTTTATAGTGTCTATTTTTCAATTAAGCGCTTTAATGATTTAAAAGTTTGATTAAAATATATTTTATTACAAAATAATGTACCTAACAAGACTATTTGCATGATAAAATAACTAATTCATGTGCCTCATACTATGAATGTCATCAAAATTTGTGTTTACTTATTCATATGTTTGTTACCATTTTTGCAATTCATTGAAATTATAAAAAAAATTATAAGTTATCATAAAAATCATTTCACCGTGGTTAATCATACTCACATAAATAACATTCAATGTAATTAACTACCTGATATATTGGTGTATACATACATATTTCAAATACATGTATATTAATAATATTAACATTAACCATTTGATTAGCTTAATGCTATCAAATTATCAGTCATTTAAATTACCTATCATTTGACATTTAACCATTTAAAGTGAATTCCTATCAAACTCCAATTCATTCACATTTATAGACAAAAATAAGTTTATTCATTTTTTTTATGTGCATGCTTTCAGGCTATTAATCCGGTATATCATACAGGGATTGAATGTTATTTATTCGAAGACTAGTATTTAGAAGTAGTATACGTTCCCAATTGCGTGTGTTTTGCAGAACAATGTCGGGTGTGTGTTTGTTTACATTTATTGTATTTTTATCATTTGCTTATTGGAATTTTTTTTTAATTTTTTTTTTTTATTATTATTTCATTAAAATGCACTTATTTTTTTCTAATGCTTTAAAAATATATTTATTTATGTATTATAATCTTACTCGTTATTCTTTTTATGTGTTGATAATTATTTAATGTATTTATAGGTCCTAATGATGATGTCATCGAACAAATTGTGTGTAAAGAAGATGACATTCCTAATAATGGGTAAATTTTCCATAAAATTTAAAATTACTTATAATCTACTAATAATCATTACATTTAATTTTAATAATAGAATGCAAGAATTTGAGATTGGAAACAATGGCAATAAAATTTTAGTTGTTAAACAAAACAATGAATTTTTTGCTGTTGGATCAAAATGTTCCCATTTTGGCGCACCTTTAGTCAAAGGGGCTCTAGGAGATGGTATTGTAAGATGCCCTTGGCATGGGGCTTGTTTCAACTTGAAAACTGGTAAAATGAATACTTAGTAAATATGAAGTTAATTTAAATATTTTTTACAACCTTTATTTTTTTTACAAATAGGCGATATTGAGGATTTCCCTGGCTTAGATAGTATTCCAAGTTTTAAGGTTTCTGTAGCCAATGGCAATGTGAAAGTATCCGCCAAAAAGTATGCAATTGAACATCCAAAAGTTGTTAAACCATTAACTAAACGAAATCCAGAAAATAAACATACATTTATTGTTATTGGAAGTGGTAATTAAATACTAAATTTAGTTATTTTATTATACATAGTAATTAATTAATTATTGAAATATTGCTCTAGGACCCGCTGGTACAGAATGTGTAGAGAAATTAAGACAAGAAGGATATGATGGTCGATTGGTTTGGGTTACTAAAGATAGTTATTTACCATACGATAGAACAAAACTGAGCAAATCTTTAAATTCTGAAGCTACTAGCATATTATTACGTTCGCATCAGTTTTATGAAGTAAGAAATTATTAAATGTGGTTTATGTTAAATTATGTTTAAAACTAAATGAAATGGTAAAATAATATTTTTTTAGTTTAAAACTATATTTTGTATTTAGTTCAGTAAGAAAAACAGGGAAAAACTTAATATTTTACATATTAAGTTAATTTTAAAAATAGTATTTACTCCATACTTATTTTTAAAACAGTTTAATTTATTGGTATATTAGTTCTTTATGTGTTATATTTATTTACATACACCAATAAAGTTTTTAAAAATATAATAAGATTTTATTTTTGTGTTTTTTATTACTTTAAATTTTTTTAACAAATCTGTAATTTTTCTATTTTTTAGTCTGGAGATATTGAACTTCTAAATAGAGTTGGCGTAGAATCAATTGACACATGTGCAAAAATTGCATATTTATCAAACAATGAACAAATAAAATTTGATTCTATGTTTATTGCTAGTGGAATGACGTAAATATCCATTTTATTTAAATAATTAGTGTTTATTTGTCTTATGATAACTTATTTTTAGGCCTCGTTCTACACCTGAAGTATCCAAGTA
Source organism: Aphis craccivora (assembly GCA_009835225.1). Classification (NCBI taxonomy): domain Eukaryota; kingdom Metazoa; phylum Arthropoda; class Insecta; order Hemiptera; family Aphididae; genus Aphis; species Aphis craccivora. The sequence goes on along the minus strand of VUJU01002209.1, from coordinate 31,450 downwards.
TGACAATGTATTTACATTGCGCACAATAGAAGATGCTCATAAAATCTTTCAAAGTTTGTCTTCTGATTGTCATTTTGTTGTTATTGGAACATCATTTATTGGTATGATTAAAATTTTAAAATTTCAACTAAAATTATTAAAATGAAGTGAATGATGAACACTGAAAACATTTTTAGGAATGGAAGTAGCTGCATCAAATTTTTCTAAAGTAAAATCAGTGCATGTGATTGGCCGTAGCGATGTACCTTTCAAAGAAAGTTTAGGAAGAGAAATAGGTGAACGAGTACGAGAATTATTTGAATCCAAAGGCGTAATATTTCACATGAATACAAGTGTGATAAATTACATTGGTTATAATAATCGACTCTCTGAAATAGAGTTGTCTGATGGGCTAAAGTTAAAAGCAGATGTTTGCATCATAGCTACTGGATCAAAGACTAATGTTGAGTTTTTGGCTGGTTCTAATATTGAAATTAACTCTTCTAATGGTGCAATTGAAGTTGATGAAGTATGTTTTTCTTTACCAAACTTAATGAATTAGTGATAACATTAAAATAAATATATATATATATTTCAATTTATAGTATTTGGAAACTAATGTGAAAGGAATATTTGCTGGTGGAGATGTTGCCAATGCTCCTATCTATCCAACAGACGCTAAGTCATCTTTAGGTCATTGGCAGCTAGCAACATATCACGGAAAACTTGCTGCCTTACAAATGATTGGCAAAAAAACTCCTATTAAATCTGTACCCTTTTTCTGGACAGCATTATTTGGCACTAGCATAAGATTTTCTGGTAAGTTTTTATTTATTTATTTATTTTTTTTTTGTTAATCTATAAATTGAAATTTATCTTTTGTAGGATACAACAGAGGGTACACTGATGTTCTAATTAATGGAGATCTAGAAAACTTCAAAGCTGTTATATATTATTGCAAAGGAAATGAAATAGTTGCAGTAGCAACAATTGGAAAGGATCCTATAGCTGCAAAATTTGCTGAATTATTAAAAAGTGGTAGGACATTAAACAAAGAACAAGCAATTGACGATAAATGGTTGACCGAGGAAGAAGATACAGTTGTGTGTACCAGATTATGATAAGCCGTGTTTTGAATCAAAATTATAACCTTAAATTTGTTTCAATATTTTGTTAACTAGTAATTTAAATATGTCAAATATGTATTTAAATGTTTAAAATCACATTAATTTATTTTACGTGTTATTTTCTTTCATACATTCACAGACGTAAAGTAAACATACAAACTATATTATAAACAATCTAATAATTAATAGTTTGGTTTTTAAGCTCTTAATAACTTTCCCAACCATCTGATGACCTAAGATGACTTAAGTGATTTTCCATTGGCTTGTGTTTTGCAAATTTCTCTGCTTGTAACACTTTCCATTTCCTCATCCATTTTTCAAAGCGACCCTGTTCTTTTGAATGACCATATGACTCTTCCTATAATTACAAATGTGTATTTAAAATAAATAGTTGACTTAAAAACAATGTTAACACTAATACACTAAAGTAATGTTTATCATAGTAATTTAGTAATATAACATACATTGATAAAAATAAAAATAAAAAAATAGAAATCTGATCTTTGAAAAGAAAATTTATAAAATGTCTATTTCATGTATATTTACCCTAGTTAAATATGAGTGTCTTAGGTAAAACATATTTTGCTCTTCTCTTTGAAGATCTCTTAGTTTTTGATGTACATCTAATCCGGTTACAGGTTTGACTAGACGATGTTTCCTATAATAAATAAAGTGAATTAAGTAGAACATTTCAACAAAACTAATTGGAAAATATTGATTAATTTTTACATTTATCAGCTCACAACATCATGCATTAAGAAATTTTTATTTTTTTTAATAAAACTAATATTAATTTTTAAGTATTTTTATACCATATAGGTAAATCATTTTAGAAATAATTTTTATGTAAGGAAATGGAACTAAAAATATCCCACTAGATACTCTTCAAAGTGTTGATTGCATTAAATACAATTTTAAATTTTAAATAATTAAGTAACTAGGTAGTTATATGTGTAAAATGATAGCCGATAGGTATAATGTAGCAATTTTACTTATATCATATAAATAATATCTGCAAACATTTTCTTGGGAAAATTAGTTTGATCACACAAATATTAACAAATTGTTTATTCAATGAGTAACTTATTTTACTTCAATTATAAAAATATTCTGTATACATTTTTTTTTTTATTTGGAATCCTTAATGCATGATAAAGTGTACTTAATTTAAATTTTATAATTTATAAAAGCTATAAAATCAGAACCTAACAGTTATTATTAATTTTTAATTTAAATAAAAAGGATACTATCATCCACAAACTGCAAGTATAAATATAATGTTTAGATACTCATTCAACACCTTTAAAATATTTCATTACAAAGTAAACTCACAATGTAATGAATAAAACTTTCGATATAATAAACTATTTTCTCAATCTCATGAAATTTATATTGTTAAAAAAAAAAATAAGAAAATCAACAAATATATAATAATGATATATATGAGTATATACATTGGTAGATTACTCAAATATTATAAATGGAGAGTATTTCTCAAAAACCATTAAGGTCTAGATCAGTGGTTGTTAACCTTGTGTAGATCATGAACCCCTAATGAAAATTTTTTAGATACCACGGACCCCCTTACCAATTTTTTTCAAATACGAATTTCGACGTAATAAGGCTGCCACAGACCCCAGACATGAGTATCGCGAACCATAGGTTAAGAACCGCTGGTCAAGAGTAAAGTGATTTTCATCTAATATTCTATACCTAGCATAATAATAATAGTAATTTTTGATAATATTGCGCCATGACTGAAATATACAAATTTAAAACTATGCTACTGTAGTGTGATGCTCTAAGATTTTTAGCAAAATATTAAGAACTGTAAATAACATTTTTTGTTTTCTTTAAATTTATAGCCACTTATAAAAGTTCCATAATAATATGTATCGATGAGCATATACCTAACTATTACTAATTCAATTTAATGTTTAATAGTTTTTTTAATCGTACTTAAAAAATATATATATTTTTTTTTCTGAAATTTAGCTACATTGGTATAATGGTATGTAACTATCATATTTTACAATAGGTACTTAAAATTTATCACATGTTAAATTCAATTTTTAACTAATTGTTTTTACATGAAAAATAAAATAAAAAATAAGAATTATTAAAGTATTAATTCTTAAAAGTGTTTCAGAGGAATATTTGAGATAGCTCAATAAATAAATCATTAGTCACTCAAAATATATTAATATAAAATGTAAATAATTAAATACTACAATTAACTGTACATACATAGGTAAAACTAGCATGGGCATGGTAGGGTGGTCAAATTTTTTGGGGAGGCTTTATCCCTTCCAGGAAGAGACATTTAAGAGTTTTTGGGAGGCTATGATTCAAACTGGGAGGGGCTAAGCCCCCCGCTAACTACGCCTATGGAAACTAGAAAATTTCATTAGGACAGGCCAAGTATGTTTTTAATTGTTCCGTTATTTTAAATTCTTGTATCTTCTTAGTCAGTATGATAAAATGATATCCAGTCAGTATTAGGTCAGGCCATGGCCTGACCCGTAATTTCACCTATGTGTACAGATACATTGTTTTTAACTTATAGATTCTAGCTTTTATATTATTATTAAAGTGTAAATGATTAATTTACTTAAGTTAAAATTTATAATATTAATAATTAATTTAATTAATAGTCAAAACCATATAATTATGACTTCAAGTATTTTATACAATTTAATTATATATTATAATACTATTTCTTGATATAAAAGTCATTAGTTTAATTTTGAATTTATTTATAAAACAGAAAAATTGTACATACCCTTTGAAAATATGACCCCTTGGTAATTTAGACAAGAGTGCATCCGTCAATCTCATTTTGAACTACTTTATATAAGGTTAAATTTTAGTCGAAAAGAAAAAGAAGAAACACTATTTAAATGAATTGTGAATTTGCAAGTTGCGATTAAATTTATACAATAATTCAAGTATTCAACATTTCAATCACAAGGCCCGACGCAATGATAAGCACTTGTACTTATCTTTTTTATGAATGGACTGCCACCATAACAGTATAGTATCACCATATAATTTTTTTATATTTTCTATGGACTATGGATCATTCGTATCACAGTTCACAGAATATTCCACGTTCTTATCGTTTCTTGGTAAGGTTTATAAACACGATTAAAGATATATCTTTAATTGTGTTTATAAATAATAAATAAATGATAATATTATCTAAAAACATCAAGGACCCTGATACTCGATAGTCGGTGTGTAGTGTCAGTGTGTACTGTACATCTCAGAATCTAGAATTGTTCTCGGATCCAACAGTTGAAAATTTTAAACAAAAAGTTTAATATTTACGTTTAATTTTTATTAAAAACTCAAAACAGATCAATTAGAAAACTATTAAATTTTTTATAAATATAATATCAGGTAAATATTAATGATTATATATTTAAAAAAAAGATTTTTTATATAAATGTAAATTATTTGTCAAAATAAATTTGTACAGAACTTGATTATTTTTTTTTTTAATGACCTCTATTTATATATTATATATTTTTATAAGTGTATTTATTTATATATAGTTCATTTATAGGTTTATTTTGATTGAAGGCACAATGAAGTGTTTCTATGAAGTATTGGAAGTGTCTCGCGATGTCTCTGCTGATGATTTAAAGAAATCTTATAAAAAATTAGCATTGAAGTGGCATCCTGATAAAAATCCAGATAATGTCGAGGAAGCTAAAGAACAGTTTCAATTAATTCAGCAAGCATATGAGGTACTTGGTGATCCGCGTGAACGTCAGTGGTATGACAACCACCGCGAGTATATTATTAATAGTGGTGATACACCTGTTAATGAGCTTAATCTTTTTAAGTATTTTTCACCTTCTTGTTACAAAGGCTTTGGTGATGACGATAAAGGATTCTATTCTGTGTACCGTGAGGTATTTAACACTATATTGGTCGAAGAAAGTGTTTATTTTGAAGTGGATCCTGATGAAATTCCAACATTCGGTCGGTCAGACAGTGACTATGCCGATATTGTGCGACCGTTCTACAACTTTTGGTGTGGTTTTAACACACATAAACCATTTGGATGGTTAGATGAATATGACATACGAACTGCTCCTAACAGACGTGTTGTCAAATTAATGGAAAAAGAAAATAAGAAGATCCGTGATAAAGCTAAGAAAGAACGTAATGATGAAATACAAGCATTGTTAGAGTTTGTACGTAAACGTGATAAACGATTAAAAGCATATGCAGAGACTCTTAAGTTAAAATCAGCTGAAAACAGTAAACGAATGGAAGAAGCTAGGCGTAAAAGAATTAAAGATAAACAAAAAGAAATGGCTAATTATAAAGAATCTGATTGGTCTAAGTTTTCTAATGTAGAAGAAGAGTTAAAGGTCATTGAAGAAAGCCTTATTGCTGAATATGGTAGTAGTGATGAAGTTGAATCAGATGATGAAATGGCTAACTGTTTATACTGTGTGGCTTGTAATAAAGTATTTAAAACAGAAAAAGCATTTCAAAACCATGAAAAGTCTAAAAAGCATAAAGAAAATATCGAACTTATCAAAGTTGAGATGTTGAATGACGAACAATTGTTGAATAATGAAGAACCTATTAGTAACAATAGTTCTTCTGATGACAATAGTCAAAGTCAGTCTGACGAAGAAAGTGTTGTAGATGAAGCTGATTACTATAGCTCAAATAGCAACGCAGAGTCTTGCAATAGTTTAAGTAGTGAAACTGAAGCAGTAGAATTTACTACAAATAAAATAAGCAATATAAATCTATTAAATGTTCAGAATGATATTGAAACAGATGATATATTAGAAGCTGATTTAAGTAGTGAAGAAGAAATAACAAGTATAAAAAGAAAACCTAGTAAAAAGAAAAAGAAAGATTCACTGACAGTTAATGAAGTAAATGTATTATATTGTTTGACATGTGATCAATCTTTTAAAACTGAAAAAGCTTTGCATAATCATCAGACATCTAAAAAGCATAAAGACAACGTTGTATTGATAAGTGCTAAAAAAACTAACGATGATGATCATAATCCTATTTCTTATGAAACTGATAATTGTTCAGTGCCAGAAATAGAGACTAAAATATCACCAATAGAAAATCAACCTCACGCTGAATCAACAACAGAAAAGTCAACGAAAAATAAAAAAAAACCAAAAGTAGTTGAAACCCCCAAAATTAAAAAGTCTAATCATGCTTGCGGTGTATGCTCATCAGTATTTTCATCAAAAAACAAACTACATCAACATTTAAAAGATGCAAACCATGCAGTTTTAAAAACAGTAGTTGTAAATGATCGAAAATGTAAAAAAAAAGGAAAATAATTATTAAACAATCACCTGTCTAATTATTATTATTATTATTATTATTTTGTCATTGTGGTTGATTCATTAAAAACTTTATAGTTTATATAATACTTATTTTTTAAATTTTGTTTCATAAAACCTTTATTTTTATAACTATAGGACATAGGTTATCTCAAGTAGGTATATTATGTTGTATTCTTGATTTCAATTAAGAAAACTAAATACAATTAAGTATAGATATATTTAATTATTTAATAAATATAATATCAGACCGACCCCAAATAGTTGGGAGGACGGCAGTGCCGTAAAAACCTGATGTGCAGAGTGTGTACAGCATAGGACCTCATACCATATTGCAGGGCCTCAAAAAGAGATTTTAATATGACCACACAGGTCCTCTAGATTTTGGTTTGCACACAGGCCCTCTAGATTTTGGTTTGCACACAGGCCTTGGGTAGTCTAGTTACAATACTGGAGGACTGCGAAGAAGAAGAAGAAAAAGTATATTAGAATTTATATTGCTAGGTTTTTTTATTACAATTGATTTAGATACTTATTATGCATGTACTGTATAATAGATATTGTATTATATAGGTTAAAAAATCATGTACTTAATATTATATTTTGTATTAATTTACTAATATCGACAGTTTATCAATTTTGTCATTCAAAATGTTGTAAGTTATTTTTTTAGTATGTTAATATATTCAATAAATGTTACATAATATTAGTAAATAAATTATGCTTACTTTACTGTCTACACAAAAATATTAGTATTATACCGCCATTACAATCCATTTGTTATAACTTAAGGTATGTATAAATGTATAGATAATTAAATTTGTAAACTATATATACTAAAAAGTGTAAATTAGTGTTTACAAACTGATTCAAAGTTTAAATTTTCAAGTTAAGAAAGTTAATGTTTTAGATTTTAGTAATTTTACTGCTCACTTTGAACAGTGTATAAAACTTGGGCCGTATTAGCGCATAGGCATTATAGGGCCTACGAAAAATTATGGCTATGATTTTACTGTAAAACGCAAAATGGTTTAGGGTGATAGATGATGGTTTTGTTTTATAGTTTTTGCAAATTTAATTAGGTATATATATATTTTGGAGTAAATTGAATTGTTTTTAGGATTAGCTAAAACTGTTATCATATAAAAAATTATAATTTAGATTTGATTTTTATGCTGTAAATGCCTATTTTTCTTTTTAAAAGCATAACACAGAGATTCCGCACTTTTTCTCACAATGATTTAATAATTTAAATACTTGATAATAGCTCCGCAAGGCTAGAGGCCTATGGCCTACGATAGTGTTAATCCGAGCCTGTGTGAAACTATTAGTGTAACATAAAACTTTGTGGCTCTAGGATCTATAGAAGATGGGACACCTTAAACATAGTAATTTAATTATCAAAAGACATGACATAGAATTTTTCTCATATATATTTTAACTGTAACTATTTTCAACATTAACTAACTTCTTTAAATGTATAAAATTATGTCTCTAACATGGGCGACTTAATAATTAGGTACTACTAAAACCATTAGTATTAATAATACCAGTGGTTTAACTACAAAATTTGAGGCTTAGGACTGATAGCAAAATTGTTAGCGGTTTCCACTAATCCAGGCATTATATATAGTGGTCTGAGGGAGAGTGCAGGGTATACATTCATCTCCCTAAAATTATTTTATACATTTTTAAAAAATATTATTGTATATTTCATTAATTCAAATTTTTATAATAATTATGTAAAAAATAATATTAGTTTAATAGTTTATTATAAATTATTAAAAGAAAAACATTGTATTACATTGGACAGTGGGCACCTTAAGCGAACGGTCCCGGGTACTACCCAACCGCCACTCAGTAATACGAAAATAGTGTACCTATCCATTATCTACATTCTACACTCATTATCTCAAAAAAAAAATAATAATAATAATAATAACGTGAAAATATTTAATTTACATAATAATTCTAAAACGTTACAACATGAAAAATTATATTTTACAATTTTTAGTAGTGAAGTAGTTGACCAACGTTAGGTAGGTATACCTACGTATACACTATAGGTAGTACTATACACCATGCATACGCATACGGCATACCTGTTGACTGTTATATACCTCTCACTGCTCAGTCTCAATAGTTAAAACTTTAAATCATACTTATACCTATTTCATAAGCTACTCGTTCAAAATTTCAATTTTATCAATTATACAAATACCTAAAAAAAATAATAATAATTATTATGATAATTTAAAATAAAAAATGTATCTTGCCATTAAAAATGCAAAAAGTGTTAATAGAACGTTATAAGGTTTTGGAATTATGAATGTCTCGTGTTTTATATAGGTATAAAATGAATCACTCCGTATTACTAAATTATTAAACACTTTTGTATGTTTTTTAGCAGTATAGAAAATTGTAAATACTTTTATGATATTCAAGAAAACAATTATACTGTAGGGACAAAAGTGTGTAAAAATAAAACTAATTAAAAAAATAATAAATAAAAACCAAACTTTTTAATAAAAATACTAATCATTAGATTGTATAGAACACTAAACAGTAAACTTATAGTAAAAGTAATGTATATAAATACTTAATTATAATTGGTATTTGATGCTATAGTACAGAGCACTATAACCATGTCTTTCTAGTATACTGAAATGGACTTAAATTAAAATATACTGTTTTAAAAACCTAATTATTAAGTACCTCTAACTAGTTAGGTATCTACTAGTAAGTAGTAAGTAAAATAATAGTTTGTCAAATAAAAATTTTTGTAATAAATATTATTCTCTATAAATCGTTCGTTTTTCGGAAAACTCATAATTTGGTAGGCTGCAATTTCTCTATACAAATATTTATTTTGTACCTAATTAAGTTATTAAATTTATTTTATATTTAATGAGTTATAGTTAATAAATAATAATGAACAAATACACTATTCACAATTTAATTGTATACATTTTTTTACTTTTTGTTTTAAATTTGTTGCCTACTTTGATCATTTTAAATGCATAGAAATAGAATATTATATATGTATGATAAATTGATGCTTTTTAATACATAAAAATCCATGTTCTCCGAAGTAGTAATAAATTATTATACATTTGTAATATATTTTATAGATTAAAGTAATACTTATCACTACTGAATAGATTTCTTTTAGTCAGTTGTAGTAGGACTGGTAGGTAGAGTAATATAATAGATTACTTAGGTATAGGTATCATAATTTAATCATAGTTTATCATCAATCTTTGATAATATTTTTAATTGAAAATTAAAAAGCTCAAACTACAAAAAAAAAAAATAATAATAATAAGGTTTGAATTTGAAGGGGAATGTTTTAGAAAAATTAGTTATAGAAGTCTTTAGTCTATACGATTGAAATATTGAATTATGAATAATTATTAATTACTATCATACAAAAACAATTGACTCACACTTTAGTAATTACTAATTAGAGTGTAGAGCCAAATAGCCGAGTGTTACAATTCGGAGGTTGCAAATGTAATATAAACGACTATTTTAAGCTATGCCGTAAAAATACTATAGTATACTATATAATATTAGGTACAGTATTGTCTGTAATACTACAGTAACATAATAACCTACAGGTTACAGAAAAAAGTAAAGACGAAGTAACGGAGTGATTAACGGATAAAACTAGTTTGAATCGAATATAGGGGAGGGACCGGGATGCGTCATCCGTATTTTACTCATAAAATCGTTCATATAACAACTAGCGAGAGCTGAGATACGATGAGTACAAAATATTTGCGATATTCGCACGCGCACAAATAGGTACACCAATCACTTATATGGGACCTATGCATATATTATAATTTATAATAAACGGTTTAATGATCATGACTATAGCTGCAAGTCGTCGAGCGGCGGCAATTATATTTGAAGAGATGAAAGTCGAATGAAATATTTAGTATGCAGGTAGAGGCGCATCAAATAGGCAATTATAATTTATAGTACTAAATCGTGTAGTTTTTTTTTAAAAAACTCTTCTGGTCCTAAAAAAAATCGTACATAACAAGAAGGTACGAAAAATTCGTTACGGCTTCCGGGAATGGTTGAAAAAAAAAATGCTTCTGTTTTTTGAAAGGGAAACGGGGTGGGGGGGGTTGTACGCGGTGGTCCTCGTGCGCATCAATGCGTAGACGTGTGGTGATTTTCTCCCTCCCCAACGATCACCCCCTCTCAACCATGCCAGTGGTACAACTCATTCGTAATCTGTGGTGGCAGCGCAATCGGTAAACGGGGGGTCGCGGGCCGGACCGTCGTCCCGGCGAGGTTGGCGGGCGGTCGCAGTGGCATCGGCGGCAGTGTGCAAACTACAAACCGAACGTGAACACCGTGGGCGGACGACATCGACCGCGACAAATCACGTTTCAATTACAACCGTCGTCGCTACCCGAGACACGCTCATCGTCATGAGGGAGATTTTGCATTTGCAGGCCGGTCAGTGCGGAAATCAGATCGGAGCCAAAGTAAACATAAAACCAAACCGTATTATTATTATTATTATAGTGACGTCTTCGAATGGTTATAGGTACATAATATAAAATATAATCGTGTGTCGATAATAAGAAATAGTTATATTATGCGTGTATCATTGTCTTTTCAAAAAATTACACGTAATATAAAGTTCCACGTGGGAAAACCGTGTTGGTGTTTCGATTTTTCCGCCATAGCTAACGCCCGTAATGATATAATATAATATTATATGTTATACAGTTTTGCATGTGTCACGCTGTATCTACTTTGAGATACGCGTCACGTACTCACGAGTATAACACTGTTTATTCAAGCGCCGCTGAGGTAACTAGTTTCCCGTTAATTATTGTAAATTTCGGAGATTTTTTTTCCGCCTTCTAGCAATCTCGCCACATGTGTTTTAATGTAAACGTGCGATTGGTACAAATCGAAACTCGAAACGCACTATATAGTATTATTGTTTGTCGCACATCGTTTTGGCGGTCTTTCAAAACGTGTTGTAATACGATATAATAATATTATATTATAGTATGACGATGCGGGGTGGCTCGGCGGCTGTGTGTCTTGGAACGGACCACGAGGTTTATTTTTTCGTTATCCGATTTTTTCAATGTTATCCTGGTTCCCGGGGTTCGCAAGTTTTCCGGGTAAATAAGGTTTCCATTGCGCATAAACAAAATTCTAACGAGTATTCTTAATATACGGCGCAACGGCGAAGTCTCACGTTTGTGTTGTAATCGATAAACATCGAAAAAACGCGTTGATATTCATTTTGTTTTCAATGGGTCGTATATTCAACAGAAAATTCGCCTTATACTGAGGAGGGGAATCTTGAAATTTTTAAAACGTACATTTATTTTTAGGACATTTTATGTGTGTAGTGTGTGCATATAAGCACTAGTGAGCTGATATCTATTTAAATTGAATTATTTGTAAAAAAAAATTATAATTTTAAAGTTTAACAGAAATCGAATTAATTACCGAAAAGAATAAAGGTAGGTAATTAGTATACCACTAATTAAGAATGCAATTAATAATACATAATTAATAAAACGAACACCTAAACCTAATTTGATCTTGTAATATGTTTTTTCATTTTTTGTACATTTTGCCGCTATCGTATTCTGGTATTCATATTATTTTTGAGTTTAGCTTTATTCGGCACCCGCAGCTGTAAAAAAAAACCATACAAGAATAATTTAATCATATTATGTAATACCTATAATGTTACAACTTATATTAAACGCTAAGCCACTACAAAATAACAATCGTGTTGTTTTTAGGTTCATTATCCTGTAGGTACCTACCTAAACTTAACAATGTGATCGTAAACTATATCTATGAAAAAACCCGAATACAATATCAGTATTCAATAACTTTACTGTACAATGTTAGTACCTTATCCAGTACACGTGACTACTATTCTTTTCATCTCTATGACCCTCCTGGTCTCTTCTATCCATTATGTAGGTGTTTTCTTTTAACTTAACACTATAACTATTCTAATACTTCATTGCTCGTTGGTACCGTTCCAAAAGTTCCTTAGTATATTTTTAGAGACGTCCAGGCACCATATCGTATATATAATATCGTCTTGCACGACATACTGAATTTGGTCATATATATCCGACGACACGCCGTAATTTTCATTCGTTATTTCCGGCATAGCCGTTTGCCATTTCACGGTGTCCCGTAAATGCACTTCTGGCGCACAGCCACAGTGGGGACGAGATCGATAAACTCGAAAATTTACTCCTGCGGTACTGCAACGGTACTGACCGATATTATAAATTTCTTCATTTCCTTTTGTCGTAAAAGCTCCTGAACGAAAATATAATACATATATTTTGTTGGAAAATAAAAAGATCAATTGTCGCACAATGACCACATTGTGTCTATAATAATATAATATAGCATGTGTAATATGTATATTATGATATTTATATAGGTATATATTGTATATTAGATTCATTTTTAATACCTAGCCATCGTCACAACATTGTTGTTTTAATATTTACCTACTCACAATATTTAATAGGCTTATCGGTTGTTTTAACACGTGTACATAAAAACATATGCGCGCGCATCGTTAGTCAACATGCTAAGTGTATCAATACCATGAAATGATAGTTGTTTTAAACACTAAAAAATAGTACATAGACAAACTAGTCCATTTTTTTAGGTCTTCATTTTCCCGCATAACCATACCCATACATTTTAAACAACTATACGTTTATCGATTGGCGGCTGCGTCATTGGAAGTTATTTTAAAAATATATGTAATCTTATAGACGCTGTTCTTTTAGGGTTTGTAAAATAATTTAATTATGCGAGCGGCACTACTCAAATCTTAGAGATTTTATTATATTGTATACATTTTTTTTTTTACGTAATTTAGTTAATTGTATTCTATGTATGTATATATATACATATATATATATATGTGTGTGTATAAAATAATCACAATTACGATGAATCGAATACATGTCCAATAGACCGAGTAGCCTATTTATATTTTTGAAAATCTCAATAAAATAACTATTTTTACTATATCAATTTCGTTTTATCTTATAAAATTAGGTTAAGAGTGTGTACTTTTTTATACATTAATTATTAATCAATTAATAATTCGGTGTTAAATTAAACAGGTTTTCGTTAAAATCTCAATACTTTTATTTCTATAAATATATTATATTATATTGTTATAGTTGTTATAATTAATATGTATAAATTGTACCATTGATTATAGAATATTATCATTATAGTGACATTCTATAGTCAATAATTGTACCAACATAATACTGTATACATACACATACTACCTATGTAATATGTATTTTATGAAAATTACTTGCAGTATACCTTATACCTAAATTGCATGTTTATTCATTGATAATTATTATATAATATGAATTAACCGTTATTGTGAGATAATATTGTTAGACCATATTATTTATTATCTAGGTATATCAGAAAATAATATTTCTTAATTAAAATATGTTCAACTATTCGAAACATATAGAAATTAACTGTTGTAATGTAGATGCTATAATGTTATATCATATATAAACAAAAGCAATATAGGTAGATTATAAGTAGGAATGAATCTAACAAAAAATACTGAAATACTTGAAATGGATTGAACTATATTACTGTATTAATTTAGATATTTGAAGCTATTCAAAATAACAATTAAAAAAAACCCCGGTTTTACAAAATTCTATTATAAGTATATGTTTGTGTAAGTTTACTACACAAATTATTAATCAATTGATTTTAGAGCAAAATCACATATTAAGTCTGGTAAATATAAGTTTCCACCTGTGATATAGCAGGTAAAAATCACCTATTAGTATGCATACAGCAATACAGCATAAGTTACTAGGTATATTAAAACGAAATTATAAAAATACAAATTTGCTTCTCACTTCATTCCGACTTAGAACTCAAAACTTGTCTATGTAGTATTGTAATGTAGGGACACTCGTAAGTAGATTACAGGTACTCTTGCAATTCGCTTAGTACAGAAAGTAATAAATTCAATTTTATCACTATGTTGGATGTAGGTGTATTTTTGTTCGTGTAGGAACTTGCATAGTTACATATGTAATCGCTGACCCTTGCTATGTTTCGTGAGGAAACTTACCAAACCGCATCAGATCTATTCATATCCGATAGGTAACAAAAAATAAATGCGTACTATATATTTTTTTAATTTAATCATTTTTGGATAGATTTTTTCAGTTATATATTTAGGTTAGGTTGTTTATAATATACAATCTTAAAATGAATTGAGTAAGTAAAATTTTTATTAAATGTAATTGTATTTGTTTGTGTTTTCTTATATCCTTCTTAAATATGTCATGGGTCGGGTTATAACTTATTATATTTAAATTTAGTTACAGGTTGGGTTGAATCAGGCTTAATATAATTAGTTTGGGACGCATCTAGTTGGTTCAAATCACATACCATGATAAATTTTCACATTTAATAAGTACCTATTTAACCAATACATGTCCAGCGAGAGAATAAGGCCGGGGCCACACATAATGGTTGAATCCGCTGCGGCTCAACTACTATGTTTGGCCCCGGCCTAAGCCGATTATTTGCAGATCCCTTGGTGTCATGTGGGGATACCCAAAAGAACCAATTTTATTTTCGTCTGGTCGCTGCATATTCCTTCACTGGACGAAGGAGTATACCTACTACTAGAGTTAATTCTTAATTTACTCAAACTTAACTAAAATTTATAGGTAAACTGTAATGAAAGCCTAATTCGTAATTAAAAATAACCTTCATGTCAATTATTATTTATTACTTAATTAGTTATTCAGTTTTTGAAATGTCATTATAATATTGCCATAAATCATATTAAAAATATATTCAGCATACCAAATTACGTTTTAATAATATGACAAAATGGAATAATTATTGTCATTAAAATTTTGGTAAACTATGTTCGTATATTTGAATAATTAAGTACCTACCTATTTATTGACTAATAAATATACGTAAAAGAATAAAGTTGTTGTGATTACTTATTGCAAATTCTTATAAAAACAACTCTAATGCTAAATTTTAAGTGTATAAGTACAATATTTTTATACTTGCAGTATTATATAAAAAAATATTTTTATCTGTTGAAATATTATGCAGAAATAGATTGTTGTTATTTCTTAATTAAGTTGAAAATATTTATTCAGAGTGTAATGAGAATAGTCTTAATTATTATGTATTATTTTTCAGATATTTGTGTTTTTTTTTTTTTAATTTCTGATGAAGCCACACCCGCATGACTCATAAACCATACAATCTAATATTAAAGCCAATAACACAAAATTGATGTTAATAAATACAAATTTCTAATGTGCGTTTGTAAGACACACATGCCTCAGCGCCCTCTTAATCTTAATACATTTTGGTAAAAGTGCCCTAGAGTATTCCCGTACAACTCTTTTAGTTTAAAATCGGTTATAATTACCATCCATACAAGTATCTACTTATTTTATGTTATTGAAATAAATATTATATTATAATTGTATATAATAGTGATAATATATATAGTGTGAAACGATTACATAACATCCAATATTTAAATATTTTTTTAGTATAATTTAATGAACGTGTTATGTGAATAATATAAGAGTAGGTATTAGGTATATGGTCTGATTATTTTGTATATTTTTATGGGCTGAAAGCATTTATTATACTTGTCTTTTACATAGATATAATAATAAATATACATTGTATATTTACATTAATCATAAATAAGTGTACTAGTGTACAATGAAAACAATAGTTGTATCTTATAGAACTAGCCGTCTACTGACAGAACTTCATGATTTATATCTTAAGTGGATTAAATATGTATATACCTAGTATATAGTTATTTTTTATTGTATTTGAAGTTTCATAAAAATTAAAAATGCATTAATATATTATGTAGAAGTATTGCTGTGTTTTGTTTTTAAATCAATTAGGTGCCTAAAAATAGACTACTAGGTTATCACGTAAGCTAAAATTGTTCAGGTATATAGTTATCCCTTTAACGCGTTAAAAAAATTTTGTATTGTAGGTATTTATCTCAAATGAAAAATTGATTGAGTGAATTGGGTGTATTAGGTAAAAATTAAATTTTTTAAGTAATTAAAAAAAAACTCTTTGAGAGAACACCACAGATAATATTATTTTTTAAGTTGTGATGTAAAATTTTTGTTTTCTTAAAGTTAATCTACTTTGAGTTGTTCTAATTCTTGTAAAGGCTTTTTCGAAGCTTGAAATACGGATGTGAGACGTCGTCTTAATTATAAACCTTGTATAAACTTAATAATGAACTCACAATGTTAAATTACTAAAACTGAAACTGGAACTTCAGTTTGAATTTAACTAAGTCCTAATCGCTTATAAGTTATGTTATGTAATAATTCTGATTATATCACATCGCTACATCGGTTTATAATTATTTTATACATATTTTGTTAGTATTCATATTTTATGTTTTATAGACTATTATAGTATGTTGACGTAATACAAAACCAGTACCATACACAAGTTTTGATATATAAACAATATAACCAGTGACATAAATATTTATTAGTTATGGCACTACATTTTTACTACTATTACTAAATTTTAAGTGTATTTAATTAAAAAATAATATATAATTCCTTAATTTTAGTTTTGGGAGATCATTTCGGATGAACATGGTATCGATCCATGTGGTGCGTACCACGGCGACAACGACTTACAATTGGAGAGGATCAATGTTTACTTTAATGAAGCCAGCACCAGTAAGAAAATCATTAAACTTAATCATACAATTTAATAATAATCAACGTTGTATTTTTAGATGGGAAATATGTGCCTAGAGCAATTCTGGTTGATTTGGAACCTGGCACCATGGATTCAGTCCGTTCTGGACCGTTCGGTCAGCTGTTTAGGCCCGATAACTATGTGTTTGGACAAAGCGGCGCAGGTACTAAATCTCGAAAGTACCAATAAAT
Source organism: Aphis craccivora (assembly GCA_009835225.1). Lineage (NCBI taxonomy): Eukaryota > Metazoa > Arthropoda > Insecta > Hemiptera > Aphididae > Aphis > Aphis craccivora. Next base: position 13,990 of record VUJU01002209.1, on the reverse strand, counting down.
TATTATGCAGTTGTAATCAAGATAAAAAATGATAAATTTTCAGGTAACAACTGGGCTAAAGGTCATTATACGGAAGGTGCTGAGTTGGTGGACTCTGTGATGGATGTAGTACGTCGTGAGGCCGAAAACTGCGATTGTTTACAAGGATTCCAATTGGCTCATTCCTTAGGTGGAGGAACAGGATCCGGTATGGGTACTTTGTTGATATCGAAAATTCGAGAGGAATATCCTGACCGCATAATGAACACGTTCAGTGTTGTTCCATCTCCAAAGGTATCGGACACCGTGGTGGAGCCCTACAACGCCACACTGTCTGTGCACCAGTTGGTGGAAAACACGGATGAAACGTTTTGCATCGACAACGAAGCATTGTACGATATTTGTTTTAGGACCCTAAAATTGACATCGCCGACGTATGGCGATCTCAACCATTTGGTCTCTGTAAGTTGTCTTTGCTTAACATTTTAATGTCGATAAATACCATAAACTGAATAAAAATATTATAGTCGACATAACCGTGTTTTAGGTAACTATGTCTGGAGTGACGACATGTCTTCGGTTTCCCGGTCAATTGAACGCTGACTTGAGGAAGTTGGCCGTTAACATGGTCCCATTCCCTAGGTTACATTTCTTTATGCCTGGATTCGCTCCACTTACAGCTAGGGGTAGTCAGTCTTACAGAGCCCTTTCAGTCCCGGAACTCACCCAACAAGTGTGTAATTTGACATCGTCAAGTGTAAATGCTAAATATTTAAATATATATTTTACCGTTTATATTTGTATGACAGATGTTTGATGCCAAGAACATGATGACAGCTTGCGATCCTAGACACGGACGTTACCTGACAGTGGCCGCCATATTCAGAGGAATAATGTCTATGAAAGAAGTCGATGAGCAAATGTTGAACATTCAGAATAAGAACTCTGGGTACGTTTAGTCAAAAACTAATGTTTGTAAATAATTAAATTATTACCAGTAACATACCATTATAATACTTAAGTAATATTAATCATGAATGATGAATTTATTCAGATATTTCGTGGAATGGATACCCAATAACGTTAAAGTCGCCGTGTGTGATATACCACCCCGTGGTCTCAAAATGTCGGCAACATTTATCGGTAATACTACCGCCATCCAAGAAATATTCAAACGTATTTCCGAACAGTTCACAGCCATGTTCCGCCGTAAGGCATTCTTACATTGGTACACAGGCGAGGGTATGGACGAAATGGAATTCACTGAAGCCGAATCCAATATGAACGATTTAGTATCCGAATACCAACAGTACCAGGTACCATAATAATCTAAGTAGTATGTTATTATTTTTATAATTGTTATAAGAACGCTATACCTGAATATATAGTTGTTTTTGTTAAGCAAACCGTAGGTATAGAAAATAAAAATACAGAAAAATCCATTTTATATTATTAGTTTCAATATTATAATGAAACAGTGAATTAGTAACTTATTATTAGTTTTCAAAGTGAGATATAATTTATAAGTTCATAACTACCTATGTATAATTGTATAATATTACAATATTGATAAAATAATAATTATCATAACTTTTTTCCAAGTTTAAATATTAATAGAAACCTACAAAAGTATAAATAAAACACGTTACTATTATATTCGATTACAGGTAAATTCATCTTTATATGAATTTTTCTGAACGAAAATTTAGTCAGTTGTACGTTTATTAAATGTGAAACGTGTGCTCTGTTTTTAGTTTATATTTATAAAGTATTGTGAATACGTGAATAATGACAAATACTAATAGTACCTATAGGTAATGTCCGTTTTAAATGTTTTAAAATTCCATGTATAATATTGTTATGTAGGTATGTATTATACTCAATTATAATCGATAATTACTATCGGTAAATACTGTGAAATGGAAATGGAAATCATAAGTTTATTTTGTCTACAAAAGGGACTGCAATGGTCTATAATGTTTTAATTATAATATTTTTTATTTATGTTTAACATTTTTGTCTGCAGGAAGCGACAGCTGAAGAAGTTGAATTTGACGATGAAGAAGTTGTCGAAGAGGTCGATGACAACAAAGATTACTGAGTATTGTGAACTGAATACTATGTACATTATGACTATGACAGGCAGTTGTTCAACTTATGAATTATTTATGTTGTACGTTGACTCTATTGAGTTTTTAAACTCTTATTGCATTTGTTAAATGTTGATTAATTTGTGTCGTTAGAAATTTAAAACTTTTATTAAACGAATACCGTTTTCGAATAATAATTATAAATTTTGATTCTTACACACCGTGAACCACATTCCTATTTTTATGTCAATGTCATAAATACATATAGTATATAATAGTAGGTAGGTACCTACCTAAGTAAACATATTTTATAATTTTTATACAATGTAAAATTACATTTTTAAATTTGCACATTTAGGTCATTTTTGGTCGTCATAAAGGAATTTCATTTTCTTTTTCTCAACTTTAAAATCGTTTTCAACGTAGGTATTGAATTAATGATTCAATAGATTTAGCTAACGTTTTAATAATAATAAGTCGAGTGGCTGCAGTTTGCCAAAGCCTTATGTCAACCGACAACCATTACTAGTTATCGGTGAAGAACACTATTGATATGAATATAAAATAAACATATTAACCTACATAATATTATAAATTAATAATATTTATTATTTATACTTTTTCACTCCGTCATGTAAACCATTATTTAACACGTTCGAGTTTTAATTCTCTGAATCCTGTAGTTATCTCTTTAATTTTAATAAACCGCGTTACCGTAAAGTTTATAAATACCTTCAACAACTTGTCGATGTGAGGAGTATCGGCATTCGGCGACGACTATTACTTATCGTGTACTCTATTTTTATAGGTTTAGAGATGTTTGTTCTTAATTTCTTAGAGAATATTTAATATTTCCTCTTCTCCTTATCGAGTGCGTACCAACATACTTGACCTTTTACCTTATACTATAGCCGTGGCCCATGGTCCATGTTAGCGATGGACACAGCTGCAGAGTGCGCGATGAGAAGATATCTTTTTTGAATGGAAATAATAATCATAATCATAACCAGTGACCTCGGTAACACGAATAAGTAGATAAATGCAGGTATAACCATGGTTGTGACGCGCTCACTTCCGCCGTGACTTTTATAATAGAATCATTGTTATTAAATAATGATGTCGCACACTCGCACTGCACTATAGTTGTCAAGATCATTATTATTATGTGTCCTATTTTCGACAAATGACCATTAATTTATTGTTTTTAAATATTAGATGATATGTTTCCGGACAGGATTCTTTAGAAAATATAAAATTACAAGTTATGATATTGATATAGACCACGAATTAAGATCTTAATCCGTGATATAGATGTAAGTACCTGCTACCTATTGGCTATTACCTATATTATTTATATCTTAAAAGCTTATAGCAGTGCTCAACAAGAATAAAAAACCTAAATTAAACCCATGTAAGTGTTTTTACTACATCGGAAACAAATTAACTCGAGAGACCATAGTTTGATGTGTCCAAGTTTTAAATTACAATTTATTAAAAAATGGTAGGTATTCCATAACACTAAATTACACGATTTTTAAAGATGCTGAACATGTGTGTATAAAAACAAAATATATGGGTAAAATTCAAATTGCGTTGGATTAAAAAATTATCCATCTAACAAAGTATATTTAAAATGTAGCTTGCAAATAGCAAATAAATCACATTAAATGGCAACTTTAATTTTACAACTAGTTTTATGTAAAAAAAAATCTTGGCTTCAACAATACTTAAGAATTTAGCTACAAAACTAGCTATAATCAAATGAAGATTAATAACGTAATTAAAGCTAGAAAAAATTAACTGTCGTTTATCAAACAGTGCGATGTTTTGTTAATTTCTTTTCAATATAGTTCAACTAGTCCAAGTAATCATATCTAAGTTACTCTTAAAGTCATACATTTTAATAAAATTAATATTCAAGTTTTTACGTTTATAATATTGTATAATTAAATATTTGTTCTCCTTGAACTTTACTAATTCTTCAAAAAAAAACCTATTTTACTGTACTAACTACTATCTATATTTTATAGGTGGTTCCACGGGTGTAGCCACTGCAGCCTGTGGTGCACCTGACATTTCATCCGCCCTCCACGATTTTTTTTTTATCAGTTGACAAAATAATATTAATTATAATTATTTATAAATAAAATAAAATTTTAAATTCCAAGTTTGAAAATAGAATAAAATGTTTATTTTGTGTGCATGTGTATGGGTTTATATGTGTGGTAATGATGTTGGGAATTTGGGATATTAGTATTAATATAATATACCTATGAGCGTATACCTATACTATAATTAAAAGTGCTGCACCCAAGGGCGAAGTGGCTCCAAAATTCTTAATGGGCAAACCGATATTTTTAGGCCACTTTTTAATATTAGCCATAAGGCCTACGTACATTGACAGAATATATATTTTTTTCGGGAAAGCGTTTATATAATTTTTTATGTCCAATCAATGTACACAAAACACTGATCAGTGATCACTCATCACATATTATGTCTTCTTATATTGTTTTCAGTTTCACTGTAAACTATTATAATATTATAGGTCCTTAATATATACTATTATATTAATTTACGATGAACACATTTTTATATTTTTTTTAGTGAATTATGTTTTTGCCACCGATCTTTTGGGATTTTTTAACTAAAATATATTAGTTTGATTTGATTTTAGCTGTAAATAATCTAAAAATTATACGGTATAAGGTTTAAGGTTTCAAAAAAAATAACTAATACCTACTTTACAATGTTTAGCATGTCCTGCTGAGATAGATAAGATAGGTATACCTTATACCTTATTATAGTATTATATCCTATCTATCTCAGTGGCATGTTCTCTTATTCAGTATAAACTAAAACTTATACTTATTAAGAAGCAATTACATACCTACATGTTTATAAATAATAATTATTAATGCAATTACAATAATTTACTTCAAAGATTATTTTTAAGTTTTAGTACCCAGTTCATTAATTATTATATCATTATCTAGTTCCATTAGAATTGATTTTTCTATAGACATCAACATGAATACTTCTATAGATTATCGTTAGGTTAATGTTTGTCTGTTTGTCGTTGAATTTTTCAATCTATTTTTTTAGATATTTAAAGGTAGAAAATATTGTAATTATTTATTATACCTAATAAACATAAAAAAAAAAAAAATTAAAACCGAAAAACTATACAGACTTATAATATAGTCCAAAATTTCCTAGATACTATTAAGTCAAAATATGATAACCAAGCATTATTAAAAATAAGTCATTTATAGAATTATATTCAAGATACTCAATATGGAATTATAATAAGTTATTAATAACCCTATTAATTGAACTTATCATTTACCTATCCTTTTTTTATTATCTTTCTAATTGAGACTCAAACATTATACATTTATAACCAAAAATTAAACGCAACACAAAATTATCGAATAATAGAAATATACAGGGCCGGATTTAAGCGCAGGCTATATAGGCTGCAGCCTATGGGCCTGCACCACAACAGAGCCCTCACCTCACAACTAAAAAAAAAATGCTCCGTCTAATAATTAAATAATATTTTTTTTTTTTTCATTCAAAGGTTAATTGTTATATTTTTATTACAAGTTTATTATTTTTCGGTTTTCTAAAATTGGTTTTGCGTAATGAAAAATATTGTTGATTTATTTTCAAGGCACATATAGTATATATTATGTATTATGCCCTTCCTATTTTCTAAAAACCCTTTGGTAGGGGCGTAGGGCCCACATCACAATGGAGCCTAGGGGCCTACAAATCCTAAATCCGGCCCTGGAAATATAGAATGATGTCCGATGGCCTCAATTTGTATATGAAATCCAGGCCACCGGGAAATGTCCCGGTTGCCCGGTAGGCCACTCTGCTCCTGGCTGCACCTGAAGTAAATTACTGGGACCGCCTATGCCTAGAAATTGAACTAAATTTCTAAAGCATCTTTGAATTCGTCACGCATTTTACTTATATTAACTTTTCCCCTTGTTTAAATTCACAATATTATTTAAGTATACAAAATTTTATTTTAAAATGTTAATAATATTTAACTCTAAGTTTAAGTTTAGAAAGGAATGTGAGTAGTTATAAGTACTCTCGTAAATTTAAATTAGGTTTCAAAATGTTTATCATACAAATAGTTTAATCAAAACAAAATTGATAAAAAAATAAAACATAATAAATAATATTCGTTAAGCACTCATGCGCGATGTGTTTTTAATAATATAAATTATGGAGGTATACACTAAAACTCCCTTCAATTGCTTTTATACTAGCCATTCACACTAAGAAATAAGAAATTGCCTACATTAAACTCCTTGCCACTCAGTATAAAATCCTCATAGTAATAAATAATTATTCTTTAGTTAGTTAAGTATTTTATATTTTAGTACAATATGGTTAGCAAACAAATTTTTTAATTTTTTAAATGTACTACTTAATATTTAGTACATATGAAAATTCTTAACTACAGTCACCAATACTAAAATTGAATAGAACAGATATGGCAGAAGCTGTTGAAACTATAATATTTATTGTAAAAAGCCAAAACGAACATTTATTATTTGATATTTGGTCCGCTAAACACTTTTCAAGTCCTTATCTAGTAAAACCTAAAATGATTAGGATTGTGACGTCTTTATCTCTTTTTGTATACACAACAATATCACAGTAGCAGTAATAAACATATTTTTAAAAATAGATACACCATATATATAAAGCAATTTTTTGATTCGGTTTAATCTATAAATCAATTTTGTAACTGTTAAACTCAATTTTATCAAGACAAAAAAAACCAAAAAAAAAAATAATCGCTGAAAAATTTGATTTCTATGACTGTAGGTCATCTTGACTGTCAAGTTAAATTGATTCTTTTTACCCTACATCTTATATAATTATACATTGCTTTTTTATTGTCAATCATGGCAAAAATAATTTTATTAATATTTAAATGTATTTTTATTTAATTATCACAACCACATAATTAATATTATTCAATAAAATATTTATCTAGATTTGCATTCATGGTTTTATTTGTGACGCTTGTTTGTATATTACTGCACCAGGATCAAGTATGTTATAAATCACAGCTTTTTTAGCAGCAGCAATTGTATTACGCATTAACATTGCTACTGTCATTGGACCAACTCCACCGGGTACTGGTGTTATGTATCCTGCAACTTCTTTCACTTTTTCATAGTCAACATCACCTACTAGATATGATTTAGACGTTTTCGGATCCTCTACCCTGGTTATCCCTACATCAATTATAGCTGCTCCTGGTTTAATCATATCAGCACGAATTAAATTTGGAACACCTAATTGATAATCCATTCAAAGTTTATTTAAAAAAATATTCATATTTTAAGTATAATAATTTATAACCAATATTACCTGCTGCTGATACAATAATATCAGCTGTTTTTGTAAATAAAGCTAGTTGATCTGGTGGTGTATATCGATGGCATATTGTTGTTGTTGCATCCATTGCTGATGTTTCGCCTTAATATGAAATTTAAAATAAATAACAACATCACACAGTTTGTATAATGAACTTAAACTAATGATATTCTCATATTATATATTATACAGTATTCACCAAGTAGGTCTAATTTTGTTGTTAATTTAAAATTGTCATGAATTATAAACAAAAAATAAACCAATGCAATTTTGTCAAAGCATGATTATTGATTACCAAGTAATAGTAATTATGGTAATTATTTTTATATTAACAATATTTGTAAAGGTCGGACAAATAATAATTAATTATGTTTTTTTTTTTTAATTATTCAATGCATTATTAAATTAATGTTATTAAGGCATGACGTCATAACAAGGTGTTTGACATGAATGAAATATATTTTAGTACCATATGAGTAATTTATCAATAATATAAAAATATAAGTACAATTTTAAAAATTTAGGAATGTTTTAAACATAAGTATTTTGAACAACCTATATTTTTGAGTTATAAGCATTTAATCCGATTTTAAGGTAATTTTTAACTATACCTGCATTATCTGCATGGAGCAACATAGAAATAGGCATACCAACATTTTTTGATCTTCCACAAACAACAGCATTTTTACCAAAAGTAGGAATTCCTAAAATAATATATATATTTTTTTAATTTAAAATTAAAATATTTTAATTTCTAAATGTGGCATTTAATATACCAGTTCGTCGAATTAATTCATGAACACCCAATGGTGTACATGGTCCCAAACATTGCATGTCTAAACAAAATCTTCCAATATTAACAATATTAAAACCATCAACATCCTTGTGTGGTGCCACAGCATTGCACAAAGTTCGTTCAGTAATATGATCAGGGAGTGGTAACTAAATTACATAAAAGTTTATGATGTATAAATTATATTAAAAATGATATTTAAAATTCTATAATAAAAGCCCACAATTGTATGGGTATTTTTTCTTGGTTGATTATATACAGATTAGGGAAGTTTAAATTATAATATACTATAACAATTTAACCAAAAATAAATTTTCTTTTAATGTGTAAAGGTATATTGCCTGTAATTAAAAATGATTACATGACATGTACAATGTTTAAAATACATCACAATATGTTTGTGTATTACATATTACAACAAAACAAGTAGTAAATGTTCTGATAAAAAGAGTTATAACTTACTTGGACAAGAATTCCATCAACATTTTCATCATGATTTAAACTTTTGATACATGCAAGTAGCTCATTTTCACTTGTTGATGCACTAAACTTCATCGTTTTTGTTTCAATACCTAATTAAAATATGTAAGTATTAATAAAAACAATAATAATTTTATTTTTTTTACATTAAAATAATGTAACAACCAACAACTTTAGCAGCTTTCATTTTGTTTGACACATAAATTTTACTAGCTGGGTTTTGTCCAACTAATACTGCTACTAAACTGGGAGCCCGATTCCCTTTCAAAACCCATTCTTGAGTCTCCTGGCGTAGCTCATTTAATATAGTATTAGCAATACTTTTCCCATCAATTACTGTAGCTTTAAATCTAAAAAAAAATATTATTTTAAGTATTGTATCATATTTTTTCCTCGAAAACTTGAAGAATCTTAAAAATATGATAAATAACGATATTAGCTTCATATCTACTTTTGTGAGAAAGTGGGGCAACGGCAATTCTCAGTTACCTATTAGAAATGAAGATATTTAGATATAAGTGGATGAAATGAATAAATACTGTTTTTTTTTGGGGGGGAAATTAAGTGTTAGCATTGCTGCAAAGCTGAGCTATTTCAACAAATGCAAAGTAAGTTTTTATATTATCTAACCTAACAAGTAAAAAAGCTATATAAAAAATTTGAACTAATTTGTATGTATTATTCCTACGCCAATTTTAAAAAATCAAAATGTATATTTAACAAAATATTTGTATTAAATATTTAAGCACAAGTCAAAGAAAGACAAAGTATCAATATAGGTAACTATTATGTACTTGTTAAAAATTATAATTAACATAAGATTTTTTACTAAATAATTTACCTGACGCTGGAAGAATGAACATTTTTTGTAAACAATTTTACACTAGTCCAATATCTGGTACTATGCATTTTTAAATATTATTTAAAAATAGGTAACTAGGATTATCTGTGAAAGAAAAAAAATATTTAAAACATACCGATCAATAACTACCCTACTCTAAACTACTTACTCATAAAATATTTGAGCTATCAACACTATACTATCAAGTAGGATTGCATAAGTATCTAAATACATGTTCGGAAAATAATAATTATTTTATGCCCATTTTCTCAACGATTCATGAATTACTAATTAAGATAATTAATCATTAATGTTTATTTCAAAATTAAACATCTTAATTTGAACATAATTAATTCAATAATATGCCAAATGGCACCGGCCGCCACGAGGCACGAATTATTCGAAATCTCTATTCTCTAACTATAAGCATTGATTATAATATAGTAAACTACTATATAATCATTTATCAATGCTATAAGATAATCTAAATAGAAAATATCATGATACCGCTTATCAGAATATCACAGAAGACCCATTGAACTATTATGGTAACTATATTATAGTTCAATGAGAAGACTCAACGAGCACATACAATTATTTATCATGAAAATCTTCTTCGTTCTTGAATAGAGAGCGCTTGAAGGTGACTGGCCAGTAATGTATATTCATTACCCAGTTACTAGTTAGGCATACTTTTTTGTTTCTGTAACAACCAAGTACTGACCATGGGCGCCCATAAGTAACATTTTACTCATTTTAGGGGAGTCAAAATAAAATAATTCTCAAATGTATGGTAATAAAGATAATTATAATATTATGGTAATATTTATTGAGATACAAGTTTTAAGAATTGTTTGTCTAGGAGGGGGGGCAAGTGCCCTATCTTGCCCCTCCCAATGGGCGCCCTTGGTACTGACAACCATAAGAGTGCACAGGTCTTCTTGGCAGGGGAGGCAATACCTTAGCTAAGGAAGTGCAGACTCATATCCCCCCCCAGATCTGTAGGTATAATATAAGATATTGGGGAAGCGGAAAATCTCGCAGAGGAGGCAGCCGCCTCCCCTGCCTCCCACGTGTACACTGTACACGCTTATGCTGACAACTCACAGGATTTCTTCTAACGTCCTCCATATTACCATTGCCAAAATTCCACTTATCAGTATTAAAAGTATCGAATATTCTTTAATCAATGCTTTTACTGTTCATGTTCGTTTTTGTAAATTATGGTTTGGGTATTATACTTCAAAATTAATACCTATAAGACAACTGACGAGAAGTGTCCTACTAAATATTCTGTATTATTCGGTATTCCTATATTTCTTTAATTTTTTTACAACAATCAAAAGGTTTAAAAATTAATAAACTAAAATAAAGTTTGTTAAAATAATAAATTAATTTCGTTCAATCTACAAATAGTAATTAGTAGGAAACTTAAAGGTTAATACGATTGTTGATTAGTCATTATTAATAGTCAAAAAACTGAATGAGTACTGATCATGGTAAATAAAATAAGAATATTATATTTATTTATTTATTAAAAAATTTAAATATTTCAATTATTTTAAAATAATCTGTAATAAAAATAATGAATAACGAGAATTTGTATACAAAAGTGTAAGATTTGATAGGCAACCAAACGTACAGCTGAACGATTATTATTATTATTATCTATGAATATTATGCTTCGGGAGTATAGATAATATATTATCTATGTTTGGGAGCCTCTGAATTGTATTATCAAAACTTCAAAAGTGTAAATGTTTATTGTTAAGATAAAACATATTTATTTATTTATCTTATAATATTCAATATTATTCATCATTCATATATAATTTTGCTATTTATTATTTATTCAAGTGAATTAAGACTGCTGAGTGCTGAGCCATTCAAATAATTTTATTCTGTCCATTTTAATTGTTTATTATTTCTTTTTAATAAATATCATAATAATGTAAGTATGGTCAGGCAGATTGAGATTTTATAACAAAGATTATATATTTAAATGTTAGTGTAATTAATACTTACAAAAACCCTTTTTGAATTGAATTAAATTTATACAATTTTTAAACAACCTGCTAACAACCATACTAAAATTGAATTGTATAACATGTAATGTTCAAATAATACTCATTTATAGATTTCATAATTAATTTACAAATAAATATATTTTTTTTTTAATCATGAAATCTATTAGATATTAATGAAAATAATAATTTATATTGATTGTTTTAACAATACTTGTATTAAAATTAATATTACATTTTTAATCCTATATCTATAATTAGAAAACACCTTTTTTTTAATCAATCTAAAAAAAAATTATTTTGCTGTACCTACATTGGATAAATTATTGTACATGTTTTTCATCTTTTATTTACTCATAAGTCATAACTACATACATTTATATTTGATTAGGGCTGCTGTAGCAAATAAACCAAAATCTGAAATGACTCCAGAAGAGCTAGCAAAACGTGAAGAAGAAGAATTTACTACAGGCCCTATGTCAGTGTTAACCCAATCTGTACGAAATAACACTCAAGTATTGATAAACTGTCGCAACAATAGAAAACTTTTGGCTAGAATAAAAGCATTTGATCGACATTGTAACATGGTATTAGAAAATGTAAGGGAGATGTGGACTGAGTTACCTAAAACTGGCAAAGGCAAAAAAAAAGTGAATATTTTAAATTTGCATATTAACAATTTTAAATAGTATAAAAATTGAATTTTATTAATTTGTTTTAGGCTAAAGCAGTGAGTCGAGACAAATATATTTCTAAAATGTTTCTACGTGGCGATTCAGTTATTTTAGTTGTCAAAAACCCTAAAGAAGCTGTTCGACAACAACCGCCAGCCCCTTGAAATGTAATTCCTCTTTTGGTAAATTACATTAATTAAGATTATTACATTCAAAGTATATACTCATTATTTGACTTAATCTTTATTTCTTTTGATATATATAACACCTTAATCAATATTTTCCAAAATATTCCTAAATATTATTTTGTTTTCCATTAATTCATAAGATACCAAGGGCCGTTTTTACAATGTCCGGTTAAGAGTAAGACTAATCGGTAGAATGCTATTGGTTAACTCATGATAAATTCTTCCAGTTAGTGTTATCAGGTACTAACCGAGCATTGTAAGAATGGCCCAAACAATGTTATTTTAAAAATTTTATTGAATAATTTAAAAACTACGACAAATAACAATTTTATTTGGTACTTTTGGTGATTGACAGTAATGGTAAAAATCAATACAAAAATATGAAAAATTACATAATTACGCTGCAAAATTGCAATACATATATATTTTACGTGAAAACAAAGGGTTGTATTTTAATGTTATTATATTTTAACTCCATTACAATATTGTTATTATTGTTATTAGATAATTATATGATAATAACTTACTAACAAATTTAAAAATTACCAAAGTAGATGTTAAAATACATTTCATAAAGGTTCTGTCACTGAACCGCCTTCCTCCTAATACTAAATTACCATGTTAGTATTTTCTACATCATATTTGACATTATATTTGTTTATTGTACAAAATAAAAAAACAAAAATATTTAAACTAAAGAATAAGAACAAAGTTTTTTTTTTGTTTTTCAAAATATAAAAATTATAAAATAAGTAGGATGGGAATGGTAATTTGATAAAATGTAAGTAGATATTTGCATACGAATGGTTTTTTTTATATTATTCAGGCCACTGTCGTCACTGCTTCAATTTTCAACTTAAGGGGAACTTTCTGATAGAAAATCCCATCTAGTTGGTATTAATGAGGGTTAAAAGTATATACAAATATTAATTATATAGGTACTCTACCATCACGAGATTCACTCGACACATAGGTACCATAATACAGCAGTGAGCTCCCGTTTTTTTTTCTTTTTAATTTTCGGGGGTTATTTATTAGGGGAATGAATTTTTTGAGTCATTAACCGCGTTTTTCCGATGTTTAAATTATAATCTAAAAACTGCGTTTTTCCCTCTAAATTCTGTGATAATAATATGAGCTTAGATAGAATCACGGTTAGGTTATCCTAACCATGGACAGAATAATTTTATTAAAATAATAACTAAAATATTCAAATAAATAAATTATTAGGAGGATAACTATATAGTATATAATGTCTAATAATGATATGATCTAAAATAGATGAGCGAAAGCCACGCTCAATTTTTAGACCCGTAAAGTGAAGTCATTATTCGTATCACGATGATAACTGATATCACCCATGAGGCTCTAATCAATCAATGCACGAGTTGTAGAACCACTATTAGAACCTAACGTCCTGTGCCGTGGCCACGATTTAAGATAGCCGGTACCGAATTATGATAACAGCACGATGTTGAGAAAAATTCTCTACAATTCTCTACATCGTGATAT
>VUJU01002208.1:18191-40814 GCA_009835225.1 Aphis craccivora | reverse complement strand
TTCCTCATAGGTTATTCTTATAGTGATTAAAAAATTATAAGAATACATATGCACAATTTTTTTTTATTAGCATTTGAAGTTCAAATATTGACAAAAATTCGTCAAAACCATGAATATTTCCAAATTATTTTGTAGGTATAATTCATAAAAAAATTTGTATAAGTAGCTAAGAGTTGAAAATTTAATACAAGATTTTTCATAAGTTTTCCTTCAAGTATCTATAAAGAAAACTCGAAGCATAATTATCATTGGATTCAAATTTAACCGTCCTACAATATATAGTGATCCACACGGCACCTAATGTACAGCAGAGCGGTACCCACTTGCCCGCTTTTTGTTACTTTTTTCATTTAAGGTTTCAAAGTTTAATACGAGATTTTTTTTTTAAGGTTTTTCAACTTATATTGAAAAAGTTTCTACCAGAAAATCAAAGTACGATATGGCATTTAACTTATTTGAGTGTTAGAAGTTATGTTTACAATTATCAATTTCTCATGAAACGATTTTTTGATATATTGTTGTAATTAAATTTATTAATAACCATTAACCATAGATACTTATATTTTCAGTAATTGATTAAATGATTACTTCTATACATATAAAGTGATCAAAATTTATAAAAAATATTGAGTGTTATAAAATTTAAAATTCTCGATTTTTAATATAAGTTAAAATCGCAAAAAAGTGCTAATTATATTGTAATAATTAGAAATTTATAATTATCCTTTTTATTTATTAGTTTTGAAAATTTAATATTAATTTATTTACAATTTATAAATAGTTCATACTAAAACCATACAATTTAAATAATGTATAAATACAATTATTAAGTATTTATAGACATTGTATAGTAAAATTTGGAATAAATTACGTGTCGTAAGGTTTTTATAATTCTATACTCTTAGATTATATTAACTACTACATGATTAAAAATGTTCTTATGGGCAATAATATTAATAATATATTTTAAGATAATATCTATATTTTTACGATGAATAATTTCTGTCATAAGTCTTTGTTGATTCCTACAAGGAATTTATCAATGATAAATTTACTATTAGGAGATCTTAATTAATTTTCACTAGAATTCTTGATATTAAACTTCAATCACGATCTTTAATCTATGGACATAAGAAAGCTCCCATTTTTAGAAATCCTATAGTGACTAGTGTGCTACTGTGCTGTTTCAAAATTACAATTATTATAAATTAGTGGGTAGAACACTATTCGTACTCCCGCAGAAAGGGTATGTAGGTAATATATATTTTTACGTAGATCTGGTAAAAAAAATATATATAATATTATGTTCTAACAAATATATTTATTGTTAACATGAATATGTATATAAAGAGGACACCTGCAATACACCATACCCGCATGTGTTATCTCCGTTTCACAAACGTACAACACAGTAAAAACAGGGAGAAAGAACTAATAGTGCTGTAGTCCAAGTTAAACAACTCAATTTTTACACTATAATAAAAAGATAAACATTATAACCGTGCAAAATCGTTTTTAACTTTTTGGTATCACTAATCCTTGTTGTTTCATCCATACATTTTATATATTTAAAACATGAATAACTTTTTTTTGTAGTTATATAATGTATATAGAAAAAATAAAAAAGATGTTTCACGGATCAAAATTTCCTCTTTCTAGTACGAAATGTTGGTTGTTTAACTTGGATTACAATCCTAGTCCTAGTGGTCACTATTCGCGTGATAAGGTTTTTCTATGTTGTAGGTACGTTTGTAAAACGGAAACAACATATACGGGTGTGACAAACAACAATTAGAATGGGCGCATGTAAACTCCGCCACAACTCACAAGTACCTTTTTTTACTGTAAACTCCACCAGAAAAAAAAAACAGGTAAAATTGGGTTCATGTAAACTCCTCCAGTGAAGAAAATCAAGGAGTAGTATAAAATCAATATGATGTATTAATAAAAAAAATTATAATATGTATAATATCATATCATATAATCATTCACATTAAATATTTAAATCATAATAAATAATCATTATATTAATAATATAAAATCATATTTTTCAGAATAATAATTAATAATCGTTCACATTAAAATATATTAATTAAATCATAGTAAAAAAATCATAATAAATAATCGTTATACATTTACCTACACCTAATAATCCAAAAATATATAGTTATGTCATGTATGTAAACTAAAATGATGTGATATAATTTGTAAATATTCTAAGTATTGTATTACTCCATTAGTATATTACTTATAACACCTGTGCATCCTGTAATAGATACTGTTATTATTATTTTTTTTTTATTTCGATTTTTGAAACTTGCGGGGTTTACGTCATAATATACCCTTACTGGTAAGAAAAAAACTGGCTGAATTTACATTAGATCTTTTATTACCTTTTTATCTTGACCGGTATTCTGACGGAGTTTACAATGGCCCATTTGGATTTAAATATTAATATTTAATACGTTTGTTATATATGCACGATAACCACAGATATATATATTTGTGACGATAACCATGAAGATAACGTCGATAACCCATAAGAAATAGATTTATATTTTTTAAAACGAGATCAACGACATCTAATGGATAAAAATTCACAATAATAATGATATACACACATTGGTTAGCTGTCAACTACCGTTTTTTATTTGGAAGAGCGTAGATAGCGTTTAAACCTTATAATTTTGGTCAGCTGTGCGAAGTAGGGAAAGAAGAAACACTTGGTGATCTACACCACCACCACTCCGCCAAACCACTCGTGACCTGTCTTATTTCTTATTGGTCAGCGGTAATACATTTATACATAGTAATACTGTTTAGTTTAAGCGGCCGTACCGTATCGGCTACACTGTAACGGCTGATTAATAATTCGAACTGCTTTCATATACCGCCGCCTGTCCTTTTTCTGTTTGATTAGATACCGAACTCGAACGTCACCGAACAGTTGTTTGTTCACATAATTTTGTCTTGTGCGGTTTCGCGGAAAATTTAGTTTATTGAGTTACGGTTGATTCGGATGTGCATTATTATTGTGATATCTCGTTTATTAATATATTTAGTATATTTTCGAGCCTTGAGTTAGTACAGTATTTTAAATAATATATGCATATGTTTATTTAATTTGTTTAAAACGCAGAGAGTAGTTAAATTATTAGTAGTACCTAAATCAAAAACATATTTGACAAAATTAGAGAATATTACTTTTTATAAAACGTCATATTACTTTATAGTTACTTAATTAAAAATGTATATACCTATATAGTATATATATTATATTATTGTGAAATAAACTCATAATTGTTACTTTTCAACAGATTTTCTACTAACCAAATAGTCGTAAACATTATGATTTTTTAAGAAAAAATGGTTAGATATTAGCAATATTATTAAAAATTAATATTTTGATGAATGAATGGAGACATTCATTTAATAAATAACAAATATAATATATTACCAAAAATAGTAGTTCCTATAGTGTTATAATATCAAGGTAGAAAAAATGAGTGTTCGTTATAATTTTATTTTGTATCTTTAATCAATTGTATATACAATCTTGATATTTTTAATACATTTTAACTTATATTATATTATTATTATATTATTATTGCTTACATTTTTACTTGTATTTTGTTTAGAATAATATGGATCCTTCGTGGTTGGCTAATTTTAACAATATTGTTGTTGAAAACACTGCAAGCAAGTCGTCGTTGATGGTTGCAAATTTTAAATTGTTTAAAGTACTGGAAAAAAATAAAAAAGAAATTAAAAAATTAAAAAAGTCATTGAAGCACAAAGATCAACAAATTTTGGCTCTTAGAAATTATATTTCAGAGATGAAAAAAGAAAATCCTATAACTAATGACGCCATCGCCACAGGCATATTAGATTCATTCGGTAAATATAAAGATTTAATTACCTACCTACTAATCGGTCTGAAAAATGTATAATAATATTATTTTAGAATTAATTATTTTAATTATAATAATATGTTTGTAATTAATTAAACATATTTCAAATTGCATACAATTAACTAAATGTACACGAATACAACAAAATATTCGCAATTAAAATAGCTATAAAACACTTTATTAACACTGAGGAGTCCTATATAGTGAAGAAAACAAACTTTTGACTTTATATCTGTTATAATATCGTAGTTGATGTTCTTGATTTTATATTCATAATTTATTGTTATTGGTCTACTATTATTTACTGATCAAGGAATTAAAATAGTATTATTTAAATTATTGTGTATACCTAATATGAACATTATAAACACAAAAAATTTATGAACAACGTGTCAGTACCTGTACATATTATATAGTATATATATATATTATACATAAACATTTTTTTTTAGTGGAGTCGTATTATAGCATCAAAGTAAATACAAATGGAATTGTTGATTAAAAATATTGTAAACCACTGCAAATAATATAATAATAGACTCTAAGTCTCGAACCGTTTAATAATATTGTGTAGGGATTACGCCCGATTTTTTCTTTCACAAAAACTTCGCATTCCTGGTACATAATTATCCAAGTAAAAACATTTTAATGGCAACCTTTCTGGGCGTAACGATGTGTTATTCTGATTCGAAAGACAGCCACCTATATAATAGTAGTAAACTAATAACACTCTGTAATATATATAGTAGGTATTATTTATAAATACAACACAGGTAGATTTATCAAAAACTGGATTTGCGTAGGTAATATTTCCGTTTTTTATAATAATTTGTCTTATTGTTTTTCCCGGTTAAAAAAAAAAAAAATACAAATTAAATCCAATTTGACCAATTTTCAAACCTAACCCTAAAAATTCAAAATCGTATAGCAATGTAGCATTATTTTTACTATTTATCGTGATACATACACAAGAGACAAGAAACCCTTATCATTGTAAAAACAAAACATTTATAACTTCGCTAAAAATCTAAAATTATGTATTAATATTGGATTGTTTCTGCATTCAAAAACTTTATTTATTCCAGGTCTCATCAATTTAATTAATATAGTTAAATGTCACTATCACAATAAAAAAAATTACATTAAAATGTAATCATAATTTAAGATTCTGAGAAGTGTGATGAATGCATATAGATTTTAGTATTTTACAATGATATGTGTTTTTTTATTTTAGTTTTTGATTACCTTTTGGAACAGTAAAATGCTTAAACTATTATTAATTTTTTTTTCATTTTTGTGAGTATCTTCTGGTTGTAAGTTGGATCAAGTTAATTCTTTGGGGGCAATAGTAAAATTTCAAGTTATATTTTTATAGTATCGAGAAAAATTTGAAAAAATAAAACAGGAATTTTTAAGCTAAACCAATTTTGGAAAAAATTAATTTGATTTTTTGTTAGAATTCAAAAATAATTAAGTACCGTAAAATATTGATTTTTACGAAGTGTACCTATGTATATTTTAATTCTTTATAGACAAAGTACAATTTTTAAAATATTAATTTTTTTGAGCTACTTTTACTAGCTGCTAATAGACAATTGAAATCTTCAATCTTCAAAATATGTAGATTTATGTTGTGAATGTTGCGGTATTATTTATTTATACTATGGATCTATTCTCATTATTTTACGGTCTAACACTAATAAATTTAAAAAAAAATAAATAAAAAAATACATATTTTTAAGCAATATCGGAACTTAGGGTTGTGTGTATTTTTAACCGGTTGAGAACCACTGGTCCTATAGATACACATAATTTTAAAGAGTTTAAATTTAATATTATAATAGTTATGGTATTGTGAATTATATTTTTTTAAATATTAAAATAAAATATATACTTTTTTTAAATATTTTAAGAAAATATGAATATAGACGAAGAACCTCAAGAACCTATTGAACCCAATGATCTTACACCAGAAGACTTGGAAAAAAGAAAATATTTGAAATAAAAAATGTAATTTATTTGCATTATGAGCATCAGACATTTCTACGGACAGTATATACGCTTTATCATATTAATCAATACCTAGTAAATAATTTATTGTTGTACGAGACATATTATGTATAATATTTATTAATATTTATTTATTTTATTTTATTTTTTTTTTGTATAATATTTACATATTATATTATTATTATTTTTTTTATTATTGTTATTAACCATACTTCTTATTTTTATTGTATAGGCATAATCTTAGTTAAAAATTAGTTTGGAAGTAAGATCATTAAAAGAAATACGTTTATAATATAATTTTTATTAAATAAATTAAATAATATAAAATTAATTTTTTTTTAAAATTGTTTTTTTTTTTATACTTCAATCTTGTGAGTTATTATTTTTAGTTAAATGTCTACATCCTATGGTTAGTTATTGCAGCTCTACAATACGTTCTTATAAATGGTAATCTACTCTTTTTGCAAGCGAGTAAAACTTCCTTTTTAGTCATAATATAGATTATTTATGTCATTGGTAATTTATATTGATATGTTCATTGTTCTACACTCAATAATGATATACTTCAACATCCAAAATTAAAACCATATATTTACAGAGGAAGTTCAGTAATAATAATTAATATCTAGTACTTAAATACTTAAAAGTCTTATCACTCTTGCTTATCGCATAGGAAAAATTATATACTAAATATTAAAAAGTAATTTTACCCACGATGAAATTTAGATATTTTTGTTTTTTAATATAGAAATATATAATACAATATAATAACATAACTGCTATTTCTAATTAAAATATCGCATCTAAATTATATAAAATAATTTTTTTTTAACTTGAAAACAAAAAAAAACTGAAAAGTTTATTTAATATTATATCATTATATTTTTAAGCTTTGTTAAAATGTTAGAATAGGTATTAAACAAATAATCATAAATAGTTTTTATTTAAAAAAAAAAAAAAATATATTCATATAATCCTCATATATCTTAATAACATTTTTTTTTCATTATAGTTTGTTAGAGTTGATATTGATATATATTTGATTTTTTTCTTAATGTACATTTTTTATTATGTTCACATTTCGTGCAACATTTCATTTGTCTTCTGGGTGAATATATCAGGGAATGATATAGTTAATAAAGATATTATGACATAATAATGATATAAGTTTCGAAAATAAAAGGTAAAAAAAGTGAGTAAGTGGGTACCGCTCTGCTGTACATTAGGTGCCGTATGGGTCTTTATTATATATCAGGGGTGGCCAGCGAGAAGAGACTCGCGAGCCACCAAATATAATAATAAATATGGAAGAGCCAATATATATATAAAGGTCATATTATTATATTAAAATACATACTCATATAAAAAAAAATTTTTGTAAAAATGTTACGATACGATGAAAGGGCCGCAAAAGTCTATGACGCGAGCCGCATGCGGCTCGCGAGATGCGGTTTG
The DNA here is from genome assembly GCA_009835225.1 of Aphis craccivora. NCBI lineage: Eukaryota > Metazoa > Arthropoda > Insecta > Hemiptera > Aphididae > Aphis > Aphis craccivora. The sequence continues at coordinate 33,438 of VUJU01002208.1, read as the reverse complement.
GCCACCCCTGTTATATATTATTATAGGAGTGTTAAATTTGAATCCAATGACAGGTATCATTGTATACGAAAAACGATTCTGAACGGAGATGATTTGTCAGCCTAGAATATAATTTCCAGTGGTTAGTGAAAAAGGTGGTTTATGTCTTAATGGCCTGAATACACCAAAAATTAAGTTCTTTTATAATTAATGTAAGCAAAACTTATGAAAAATCTTGTATTAAATTTTCAACTCTTAGCTACTTACACAAAAAATGTTATGAATTATACCTACAAAATAATTTGCAAATATTCATGATTTTGACAAATTGTTGTCAATATTTGAACTTCAAATGCTAATAAAAAAAAATTGTGTCTATGTATTCTTTTACATTTTTAATCACTACAGGAATAACTTATGAGGAGCTTCGTATTAAATTTTCAAGTATTTTGATTGGGGCAAAAAAATTGTATGGACACTTCAAAAAAAATTTTTCAGAAAAATTGAAAATTTCAGTTGTCTATAAATAGCTCAAAAAAAGTCAAAATATTTTGAAAATTAAATCATGTAAAGAAAACGCCAATCTAAAATACTAGTAAAATTTTCAAGTATCTACGACTTATACTTTTTGAATAATAACAAATATTTAAAATCGGTTGAGGATAAATCGCTATCGTTACGCTATTTCGTAAAAATTTAAAATTCAAACGCACTTAGAATTTTTCCAAAAATGATGCGTCAAGTTTTCTCTATAGCTACTCGAAGGAAAACATATGGAAAACTTAGTGTTTTATTTTAAATCCTTAGTTATAAACACAAACATTTTTATGATTTTTCAACTTCAAAATTACTTGCAAATTTTCGCGTTTTCGACAGATTTCGTAAAAATTTGAACTATAAACGCTTATAAAAAAAAATTGTGATTAATGATTTTTAATTTTTTTTAACTGCAATTAGAACTCATAAGGAACCTTGTACTAAATTTTCAAAACTTTTTGGTCATCCAAAATTTTTTTATCGACACTTCAAAAAAAATTTCTCAACAAAATCGAAAATTTCTGTGGTCTATAAATAACTTAAAAAAAGTCAACATTTTTTGAAAATTTATCTGTATATAGATAACACTGTCATAAACATTTGGTGAAAATTTCAAGTATTTACAGTGATTAGTTTTTGAATTACAACCATATAAAAAAATCGATTTTGTCGAAAACTGATTTTGCGTAAAATTTCCTGTTTTTCCTTAATTTTTTTTTGTCTTTTCCCGACGCTTTTGAAAACTATTGGGAATTTCAAAAAATGACCTCCCCAATTCACCAACTAGATTCATTTTGCTATCGGAAACCACCTCCATTGTTTAAAATTGAAGCATTATTTCGATACTTTCTTGTGTACACAGACACAAAAAAAAAACAAATAAATAAATAAAAAAAAAAACCCAACATTGTAAAATCAATACATTTATCGCTCCTTTCAGGAATTATCGATAGAGTTGAAATCTAAATTTGATTTTTGAACACACAAAAAATATTTACACATTTTTATTACAGGTAAAAATAGTACAAACAACTTTTGGTTTAATAATAGTGAATTATAATTATACCTACATAGAATAATATACATTGACACATTACTGCACATTGTTCAAAACATTCGTGTGTCTATACCACGGACTAAGATATAATACTAATACATTATGTACTAAGATATATTTCAGCCCGTGGTCTATACTTTATATATACATATCCGTGTATACTATAAATACTAATTTCTGTTTATATACAAAGTCACGATGAGCTGCAAAAACAATACATTCGTGTTTAATGAAAAAATAAAAAAATAAATGTTAATTTTAAATGATTTAAAATTTTAAAAAAATCATTCATCGAATAAAATTGAAAATGAATGGCGATGACGTGTTGTCACCGTGTTAGAGCACCACTAGGGTGACCGAGGAACCTGCCCTCCTGGCAGTCATATCATATTCAAACAAAATATGACGTCGGTACATACTCCTAACAGTTGCATTGTGTGTATGTGTGTGTGTGTGTGTGTGGATGGATGGGTGTAGTGCGTAGATTACTTATGAAAGTTTGTTTATTTTTGTTTTTTGTTCCGCATTAAAACATTAATAAAATATATTATGGCTAAATAAAAATTGAACTGCCTTACCTTTATATACTTACTGTATTTAATAATATAGTAGGTACATCGTTAAGTTTAATAACTCAGAAACTAATTGTTTGAATTTCGATTTTAATTTAACAAAATTTTCAATTAAAATCATTTGCTTAAAAATGCTTACAGTTCATAATATGGCTTTCATTTGAAGAATAAAGTGTGTACTTTGTATAATCATCGCAGAACACTCATTAATTATAAAATTTATTTATACTAGGCCTTCTATTTTATAATAAGTAATAACCTATTATATATTACTTACTATAAAATATTAGTACATATATTAGGTACAAGTTTTTAGTATAACTTGATGATTATATACAGCTTTACTATTGATAAATTAAAAGGCCGTGAATTTACACCTTTTCAGATTTTTAGCAGTTATTTGAGTTACTTTGATAAAATATATTAAAAATATATAATATAGTTAAGCATGAGTAAATTATATGCATGTAGACTGTAGTATATGACATTACGGATCCGGGATCTTACTGAATTTATTAACGAAAATTGTATGAAAATCGGCAGAAAACTTTTGATTCTATGTATAGGTAGTATAGGGGTCCAGGCATTAAGAACAATTAACCTTTATCGAAAAGGTATATACGGTAATTTTGGCCACTAATTTTTTATATTTATAATAGGTAGACTCGGGAATTGAGCTACTATTTTTAACGATTTTTATCATTGTATCCGGGAATTTGGCCATTGTCGAATTTTAAATTTTAATAAAATAATATTTAATATAATATAATATTACATCATACACAAATTTCTACAACACCTAACACTGCAATGCACTCAAAACGACCAGATACCTAATTAAAAGGTACCTAGTACATCCAATATTAAATGATATAGAATTTGCAGAGTCTGCCCATAAACGAAATGGCTAAAAGCGTAATTTTTAAAGATTTAAAAATCTAGGTAATAAAAGTAGCAGATAACTGCTTATCAATGGATTTTATAAGTGAGATGTCACATAGGGCAATAAATTAACAATATTTTCTGATTATATTTTTGACATTTATATTTGGGACAATGTTTTTTTCCCTACTCATATATTCAGTGCTGGATCTTATGGAGGGGGGAAGTAGGAAGTAGGTGTCCTTGCCTCAGACGCTGTTAATATAAAGTAAATAGGTAGTATTACACATAAGTAATTTAAAATTAAAAATATAAAATGTTTTTCACTAAACTATTTTTGTCCTGTGTTGACGTCTTTTATACAGTTCCTAAGTCCAATGACCGACGATAATTATTGTATACTTTTTAAATGATTAATTGAAAAAACGATGTACATAAAATACGATAATATATTTTTTATCGTTTATTTGTTCCGATCAATACAATGACATTTTCTATACTATGTATAATATATGAATTAAGACAATGCTTTTCAATGTTTTCATAAATATATTAATCATAATATAAAGATATACTTTTTGATTTCTATTTAAAAATTTTGTTTTCTGTTGACATCTAGCACAGCACACCAAATAGCTTTATTTATTTAAATGCGCTGCATTTTTATTATCCCCAGGTGTCAAATACCTAAATCCAGCACTACATAGACGGGCGTTACGTTCTGAATCTATAACTTGAACTACATGTGTCGTCGAGTCTTTTAATTCGCATTTCAAAAATAATATCTGTATGTCACGTCCCAATATTCATAATTGTTATGTTTTATTGAGAGTTTTATCAAAAGTTTTATAATAAAATTACAATCGTATGAATATGAAAAGCCAAGAAACGAACTCCAATAAAAAAAAAAATTATAATATCAATGAAATTAAAATAACACTTAGAAAAGAAAAACAGATTTAAATTAGTAAAATCTGTATGGAATTATTTAAAAATATAATTTATTTTTATACAGGTATTAGATAAAATATAGTTATAATTATTTTATTATAATTCGTATTTTTTTTTTTGTGTTATAAGCAGTATAAATTTAATTTTTGGCCTATTCTACAGGTAGTAAAAGTTAAACAAATATTTTATACGAAACAGGTAAATAAAATGTGGCTCAATTACCCGCTGCATACTAATTGAGGTTCTCTACTTGAACAGGAAAAAATTATATTAATTGAGTCCCTGGTACAAACAGGTTAGGTTAGTATACTATAGTCTAAGGTTAGGAAACAAATAGTATAATATGAATTGTTTCCGAAGATTATTTTGAGTAAAATATAAAATCAACCGTCCAAAGTCCAGACACTGCGGAAATTATACAACACAGCATTAAAATATAAATTATACTCACATTAATGTCGCTCTGTCTGGATGCATTTTAACTCTTGATATACATGCTTATTATAGATATTATGGTCGTATGAAGATAGGATATCGTTCATTTCATTTTGATGACTGTCAGATAACATTATAATAACATATTATATAAACCTTATATATATATATACATTTTGGATTTTATTTCTTTAGTCGCTAGTTTAATAATTACTGTCTACTGATATCAGTACAGAAGACTACGTTATATTGTTCATATTATAACCGTTCTAATAATATTAATTAAAACTTTCGTCAAATAACATAATAACATATTATTATTTAGTGCTATTAATTTAAAATTTTTAATTACGTGTGATACAATACATATTGATGGGACTTTTAAAAGCTGCCCATTACAATTTACTTAACTTTTTACTATCCATGGAGTGAAAAATAATAACTGCATACCTTGGGTATTTTGTTTACTTGTAGACAAAGCTTTAACCACGTAGAGGCTTCTTTTCAATTAATTATTTCAGAATATCAAAAACTTAATTTATGTTTTAATCCTAAAACTGTGTTTGCTGATTTTGAAAAGGCAATTCATGTGGCCGTAAATAAAGTTTGGCCATTAGCACGACTCAGAGGTTGTCTATTCCATTTGTGACAAGCATAGTTTAAAGAAATCCATCATTGGGTCTACATAATGAATATGAAAATGAAAAACCTGAAATTGGTAAATATTCAAAAACATTTTTTGGGCTACCGATTTTAAACCCACCAGATGTCAATAATGCATTCACCAATGGTTTAGTTCCTATTTTACCTCAAGACTATCGAGTAAAATGTTTTGCTGATTATATATTAAAAAATTAAATATCCGAAAGCTCACAATATCCTCCAAAAATGTGGGCTTCATTTACACATTCATTGGTGAGGAATACCAACAATTGTGAATCTTTTCATTCGAAAATCAATGCAATGTTTTATTCAGCCTATCCAATCATATACCAATGTATAAACGTTTTTTTTAAATGCTCAATGTGAAACATATATAAAAATTAGAAGTGTACATATTATTGTATTGTACATGATTGGTACAAGAAATAATATAAAAAAATAATAATAATAAAAATAAATCGGAGACCGGAGATCAAATGCAGCTAATGTGGGATTTAATTATTAATTTGAACATTACAATTAATTTTCTAACTTGTATTAAATTCTTTCCAAACCTATTTAAAACAAATTCAAAATTATTTTTACCAAAAATCGATCATTTCAAAGAGTGTGTTAACTTGCAGTAAGTATGATGGAAAAATATTTTCAAGTAGTTTCCAAAATTAAAAATGTAGCAAACAAAGATTTTATTCATATACATTGTATACATACCTAGCCGGATTGTGGTTATAATATAACTTTTACTTTTGGTGAGGCCCTTTCACCAAAAAAATTTCATTTTTTCATTCAGATTCAATAATTTGTAATAAATATTAATTAAAATAAGTATTTAGTATAGCACATAATTGCATATTATAGTATATATAATCACAATTAATTGATAAAAAAGTACACAATAGTGTATTTATTTGAAGGGAATAAGTTAGTAAAAATTTCGACTCGATTAGTATTGTTATTATACCTAAAATAAATTGGTTTATATCCTAAAACAACCAAGAACTTAATTCGTCAAAAAGGTTATATTGGAACTCAGTTCGTATGGAGTTCAATTACCGACCACCTATATAGTGAATAATGTATTAATTATAGCTGATCCTGCTGGTGATGTCCGATCGCGACCCAAATTCAGTAGGCATACATCTTAAATAAGTTAAACAGTGTCCAAGTTGTGTTTATTATATAGTTATAATAGTTATATAATATATTATACTATTATTATAGTAGTAATTTTTTTATACTATATTATATAAAATTTAATATTTTTATTATTATTTAGTGTATGTAAAATACTCTTTTATTAATCGTAACAATCCATTTTTGTAATTGTTTTTTAAAATAAAATATATTCTTTATTTTTTTTTTATTATTTCTTATAAAATAAGTTAATAATAAACATTTTAAAATGTATATTCTATCATGTTAATCTATATAAAATTGTTGTTTTTACATTTCAGTTAATATTTATTTCTGGTATAATTATTTTATTAGTTACGATGTAACCAATAAAAACCAATATAAGCAAGAATAATATGTGATATTTTTAGCCTACAATCTCTATGAGTGGAGTTACTCTTGAAAAAATGAAAAATTTTAAAAATTAGTTTTGAGGTGCGCATCCTTGGTTATTTATGGTACCTATGTACCAGATTTTAAAACCATGATTATAATGCTATACTTGTGTGTGATATGCTTGGTATACCATTGCCTTTTATATAATATTTCTAGTATAAAAATTAAGTCTTCTCCTTGTAATAAAATATAAGTGATATTTTATGCGTAAAGATAATATAATAATTATCTCAATTTTATGAAAAATGTGAAGTAATTATTAATTATAACTATTGTAGTTTATTTTATTATATTACTTATATGATTATACATAAATAGATAATAAATATAATTTCATAAATTCATTTTAATATTACGATACAAAATGTAGGCATTGCATTTTTTTATTCCAGTTTTGACTTGAACAAAATGTGTAGGTATCTACTTTAACACATTTATTGATAGTCTGCATTTTTGCTTTTTTTTAAGTACCTTTAGAAACGCAATTACATACTACTGCTGTATCAGTAATGATTTAACCACTGCTATAATAGAACAGTACTGTCGGCCTACGTTGTAATTATCAATTACGTATACCTAATACTAATGCTGTAGCAGTACCGTCAAACTATTCAATATTTTTAATATTTATAAAACAAAAATATGTGATTTATATAATTATATCAAAAACTTTTTTGTTTGTTTATTTATTTTTTGTTTAGTTTAGAAAACTAAAAAAAAATATATTAAAATATCAAGTAGACATAATATAGGTGCAATTTACCTAGCAATAAAAAATAGTGGTTTTAAAATATAATACCCAATAAACCTTTGAATTGTAGCGGAAATGCGGAATAGTAGAAAATATTATGAAACCATCAGAGGCGTATTTAGTATTTTGCTGTCGTGGATACACATATTTTTTTTCAACTGTTTAAATCAGTTTAATAATAAAACAAAACCTTCCAGTTACATTGACTGCCCCCCAAACAAGTGCTAATTGGGGAAATTCCCCCCCCCCATGCAACCCCAAAATACGCCACTGGAAACCATTATTATACTAGTGCAGAAGTATGATTTTATAGATGGTGTTTTAACTACCTGCTGCTCTAGCTGCAGTAGTGATATATACATACAACAAATTTAAAAACGACTGCTATAGCTATACTGTTCACATAGGCGTGAGCACGGGGCTCGACTAGAATCTTTTAGGGGCATAATTAAATTTTAGATTTGTGTATATATTAAATATTTAATTATAATGATATGTTAGAAGAGAACATGAAAATGTTTAACTTCAAAAGTATATATCTAAAAATTAGCACATTATTGTTGTGTTTACTTACAAATTGGTTCTTTTAACCCATTTTTTTAATATACAATTAGCATGTACATTAATGCATTAAAAAAAATTAGGGGCACAGTCCACGTATTAGGGCATTAGTTGTTCCAGGTTCGACCGGAAGTCTATGCACGCTCATGACTGTTATCAATATGTTAAAACGGTCATTAAATCAAAAGTAAAAACCCATGCAGATTGTAGGTAAGTATATGCAATATACTGTAATGTTTTAATGGGCGGTTTTTTTTGTTCGATTGGCAATAATTTGGTCGAAACGAGTCAATACTAGATAATTAGACAAAGGAACAATCGTACTTTGTAGGCTGTTAAAAATAAACAAAATATAATATTATCATTATATTTGAACATTTGAACGACTACTCACTAATTATATACAATAGGTTTAGCTCCTTTTTAAAATATAATATATAGGTATATGTTAGCTATAATATTATAATAATCTGTTCTTAAATAATGTCCTTAAATTGTAATAAATTCCACATCAGGCTTCAGACTAAAATAAAAAATAGATAGATAGGTAATGTAAGTTGGCGGTAAAACATTAATTACAGACAAATATTTAATATACAATTTTATCGATTTAATTTTTGTGTGGTATGCGTTTATGCCTTATCGTATGTCTAATGTTCAAATATATTATTTTGTAGCGCATAGTGTTACAATGACTCATAATTAAATGACGATGGAATTGGACGAAAATAATTAATTAATGATTTGAAATAAAAACCAAGATAGTATAATTATTTAGACATTAAATTTAACATGATTGTGCATATAATATACCTACACATACAAATAAAATATATCATTGAAATTATTTCATTAGTCATTAGTCACTATAACGACTACACATTAATGTTTTTTTATAAAAATATCAATACTCAAACTTTTTAAATGTGGTTAACAATTAATTGGGCATGTAGTCAATGTGATTATATATAATACTTTTAGTTCAGTTAAATACCTAGTAGTTACTAGTTTACCTATTAAAAATAGGAGGTACCTATTTAGTTTATAATATGAATTGTTGCTAAAACCATAGGTTAGGTCAGGTGGTCGATGAGAAGTGATGGAATACAATGTAATAAGTATATCTACTTATACATAGGACTAAAAAAACACTTTTATCTTAGAGAAAAAAAATGATTCAATGATTTTAAAAAGAAAAAATACATGCATTATTTTACCTAACTATACGAAAATATACGCAAACCTTAAACATTTATTACATATGATTTAAACCTTGTATTGTTTCAGTGACGTTCTTTACAGCAGTTAAAAAAAATTGTTAATGGTGTTTAATAGGTATTTTAATATCCTTTCCGAATGCTCATCGATAGTAGGTGTTAGATTAACCATTATTGAAAATTTCAAGTTAATACATTTTTGAGAAATAGCAACCAGTGAGTGCGAGTAAGTGATATCTAAATTGTAGACCCATAAATAACGACGGTATATAATATTGTGAAATATTTAATCATTTTCCGATTTTCCTGTACATTTATATTCCTAATGATTTCCCATTCTCTGATACTGAATGAAGACTAATCATAGCTCGACACTCGAACTCGGCTTATGATTTACACTTTGACTTTTGACATTGGAGAACCGTCACCAATACACTGTAGTTGAATAGTACCTACCTAGAACCGTGTACGATTTTCACCGAAGATGACTGATAACTATAGATACTCGAACATAGTTTTTGACTTTTTAATTTTTTTTACAAAAGTAAATTTATCTTATTTTTGACCACCGTTACTACCGTGATCAGGTTCTTTGACTTATACGGACTCGGTGGCGTAAATTGGCTTCAATTTCTAGTGGTGCACAGAAATATTTTAACTTTTAACCCACCACTAATTTCTTTTGAAAATCCCCACCCAATAAACATTATATTTTTATTTTTTTATATTAAATTAATAATACCTAATAAGTATTGAATTGTTTTATTATAATGCCTATAATATAAAAAAACATTTTATATGGGGTAATTTGAATATTACAAGTTGAAAAAATGCAAAAGTTTTGTGTGAAGGTCGAAGTATGCGCTCAAACGTGATAATTGTGGCCAATGTTTTTCTTGTGGTTTTTTTAATTTTTTTTCAAGTACTCTCAAAGCCCGACCCGTGGCCAGTGGGTCATGATTGAGGACAATGGGGGCCGTCACTTAATTGAATCTAGTTAGAAGGTGTAGCTAGTTATTGTGAGTTACCCAGTGCCGCCAACGGCCGAGATTACCTGTTTGGGGGGGGGTGGTACACCATACGGCGTTATAGGACGTTTGCAACACAACAGACCTCCGAATGTATGGTGAACGTCTGGTAGTATATATATTATGTATTCGAGCCGAAACCTTCACTGGGTAGAGCTACCGGCAGTTATTCTATGTATAACGATCGTCGGACTCAAATCGTATGCGGAACAGTAGATGGCACTATAGTATTCTGTTCGTGAATTCGACCGCAGCCACCGCCGGATCGCTATTCGATAAACTACTTGTTTGACTAATTCCGTTTCATAACCGTATTTATCAGTGGCGTAAATTGAGTGGTGCAAAGGTAGCAATTGCACCACCAGAAAATCATATAAACTTATATATCTACTTATAATTTCTATTTTCAAAATTATAAATTTGTTTTAAGAATTACAAGTATGTATAAAATTCAATTTTCGTGCAAGTGTCGTTTTGTATTTACCTATATTAAATTATATCTTAAATCCTTTTTCAACGATACAATTTGGTAAACATTTTTACGACGATAAAATACATTTTCTATTAGTAATCGATAACTTTGATGCAATATGTTTTAATGTAGGTTGTCGAATAGGTTAAAAAAAAATTTTTGTTCTTATTGTAGCTAAAAAAAATTAAAAATCGTTAGTCACAATTTTTTTTTATAAGCGTTTATAGTTCAAATTTTTACGAAATCTGTCGAAAACGTGAAAATTTGCAAGTAATTTTGAAGTTGAAAAATCATAAAAATTCTTGTATTTATAACTATGGATTAAAATTACAACACTAAGTTTTCCTTCAAGTAGTTATAGAAAAAACTCGTAACATCATTATAGGAAAAATTTTAAGTGCGTTTGAATTTTAAATTTTTACGAAATAGCGTAACGATAACGATTTATCCCAAACGATTTTAAATATTTGTTATTATTCAAAAAGTATAAGTCGTAAATACTTGAAAATTTTACTACTTATAAGGATTGGCATTTTCTTAACATGATTTAATTTTCAAAATATTTTGCCTTTTTTGAGCTATTTATAGACAACTGAAATTTTCAATTTTTCTGAACAATTCTTTTTGAAGTGTCGATAAAATTTTTTTGGCCCAATCAAAATACCCTTAAAATTTAATACAAAGTTTCTCATAAGTTATTCTTATAGTGATAAAAATATTATAACAATACATATTCACAATTTTTTTTTTATTACCATTTGAAGTTCAAATATTGACAAAAATTCGTCAAAATAATGAATATTTGCAAATTATTTTGTATAGGTATAATTCATAAAAAATTTTGTATAAGTAACTAAGAGTTGAAAATTGAATACAAGATTTTTCATAAGTATAGCTTACATTAATTAAAAAAGAACTTATATTTTGGAGTATTCTGGCCATTAAAACATAAACCACCTTTTTCACTAACCACTGGATATTATATCCTAGGCTGACAAATCATCTCCGTTCAGAATCGTTTTTCGTATACAGTGATAACCTATCATTGGATTCAAATTTAACACTCTTATATATATAATAATGATCCATACGGCACCTAATATACAGCAGAGCGGTACCCACTTACCCACTTTTTTTTTTGTTTTCTCTGGAATATTCTAAATAACAGGGAATTTTACTTTTGATCACCAATATATTAATTAGATCCAACTTTCAACCAGAATCCACTCTTAAAGTTAACATTTTAAAGCATTTTTACTGTTTCAAAAGATGAAGACATAATGGCCTACACGAGTCAAGAACATAAAAACACATCATTGTAAAATCGTTCCGTTTTGTATTTTTAATATTTTTTTTATTTTAGATTCTGAACGAAGTGATGTATGTATTGATTTTACAATAATGTGTTGGTAAAGTTGTATTTGAAAATTCATAAATTTTTTTAGTATATATATGTAAAGAGTAAAGTTAAAAAACTCAACGCTGTTTTCCATAAATGTTCGTTCAAATAGCTATAAAGAAAGCTCAAAGTCAGCTCATTATAGGGGAAGCGTGTTATGAGCGTTTGAATTTAAAATTTTTACGAATTCGCGTAACGATAACGATTTATCTTCAAATGATATTCAATATTTGGATTTATTTAAAAGTAGGTATATAGGACGTAGATTCTATTGAAAATTTCATCAGTTCTTAAGATTGGTATTTGAAATATTCGTTTTTGTTTATTTTTTTTTAAACACCTACTGATAAAATATTACTGGCCGAGTTAAAATATTTGAAAATTTAATACAAAGTTCCTCATAAGTTAGTCTTGTAGTGATTAATTTAAACAAACTAGGTAAATTTTGATTTGTAAAAAACGTGGTATTTAAGTTTTTTTAAAACATCGTATACGACGAATAGCTTTAAAAAAGTGTTAAATAATAACATTATGTATTGTATACGTCGAATAGGTATTATTGTATATGAAAAACTATTCCGAACGGAAATGATTAAAATAGATCATAATTACTGATTAGAGTTTTGATGTTAAAATTATGGCATCATATTATTATATTATAATTTTAAGAAATCTGATAAGTTTATGTTTAATAATATTAAATATATATACATATATAATACCTATATAAATTTATACCTTATAATATACCTACTAAATGTCAATCTAAAATATCGTTAATATTGTATACCTACTCACAAAACCAAGTGAAAACTTATCGCGACTATTTTACTATTAATTCTTTTATGTAAGACCAAAATACCATGCCTAATATTTATAATTAGTTCATAGTTCATCTTAGAATATAATATCATTCTCACATATAATAAGTACATAATACACGTTTATTAAAAATACTATATGGTATAGAACACTTTTTACTAGGGCTCGGATTTATATATAAATACATATTTTTATGTAAACGGACAGTTTGTACTATCTATTATTTGAGTTGCATATCACGGACACTTTGTACGGTGAAAATAATTTGGTAGAATTCGATCGCTGACACCTTGTACGGTGATAATAAATTGGTAAAATTCGATCGCGGACGTTTTATACGGTATAAATAAACTGGGAAATATATTTTAAAAGATGAGATAAAATTAGATTGCGAATCATGATTGCGATCAGTATGAGACATGTGTTTGGTGTCACAGTTATAAAAATATTAAATATTAATTAGGTATTCACTCTAAAAGAATATAAAATGAACAAAAACAAACTACCTAACTAAATCCAAAAATTTTTAAAAATGGGTATGAATATACCATTTTAAGAAAAAACAAATCAAATATTCGTTGGAAGTAATCAAAAGTGACGTGTACGGGGAAAGTTGCTACAAACCTTTATGAACTTATATTAACGGAAAGAATGGTACCTACACCTAGATTCCCTCTTAAAATTTGGAATGTCAGATACTAAACAATTAACAATTCACATAGGACAAATAATTTTAGCGAAGGATGGAACCGTTCATTCAATCAATTAGTTGGATCGGCTAATCCAAGTTTCTGGAGTGTTTTGAGATCTTTACAATTGGACAAATGTGCTAGTCATTTAAACAAAAACATGAGAAAAAAAAACCAAAATACACAAAACAGAATTCCAAAGCCTGCACATATGTGTACAGCACGAAAATAAAATTATAACAAATATACAATAAATTACTTGAAATAATTTGCCATACCTACTTTTTATTTATATATATATATATATTATATATATTATGATTTATGACTTATAATTGACAGTAAACGTTTTAAAAATACATAACACGAATTTACGAATTTATTATCATAACTATTATTATTATTATTATTTATATATGTTATGTTAAATACCTGTGTTTTGTAATAACAAATTATGTCTAACATATTTTCATGTCTCGACATTTTTTTTACCTGAAATAGTACAAATTGCCGCTGTTTTCAGTTTTTGTGGTTTACTTTACCGTAGGTACAAAGTGTCCTACAACCATGTTTTTACTGTGACTTGATAACTTAATTTAAGTAAGTGATAAATTCGTTTCAATGGATTTCCAATTAAATGAACTATATTTTATTTTACATATTTCTCAATAGTTCTATTTTTTCCTTCATATTTCGCCAAATTGTTCATTTGCGATTTATAAATAAGTATTAATTATAAATATATCGTATATAGTTATACGACTGTATTTTTCAATACAGACCATTTTATTTCCCATGTTTCCAAAAATATACAAAATATTCGTAGTAACAAATGGTTCGATATTTATGACCTCGATAAGACGATAAACGATAAATAACGATTGAAAATTTAAAAATGCATGTTATCATAAATCGTAATAAAGATGATTAGGTAATATTAAAATTTTTTTTTATATTTTTATATCTATATTTTATAATTTTTAATACCTAGTTCAGTCACGACCGTTGATAATGAAACATCGTGTCTCGCTGTTTATCCTTCTTTTCGTATTAACTTATAAAGTTATAGTCCGTTTTTTTTTAAAAAAAAAACATTCCACGTTTTAAACAAAGTGTCATTCTTTCGACCTGCCAACCCAAATCTCAAGCCATCGAAAAGGAGCGCTTCCAGCCCATATTTGGTAACAAATTTAATTATTACAACCTAATTATCGTCACAGTTATACAAAAATAGTATGGCCGGCCGTCGGGCGGCCGCAGTCCCGCACGGTGGTCAGCCTTATCTGGCTTCTCCGTTATCTAGCGACAAAACGTACCGTCGTCGTACACCATGTCAGATAATCAACAACCTAAAACCGTCCCACCATTAATAATACAAAAATCTCGTCTACAGAGTGTGTCAAATAATAATGAAACTTCTCATCAAATTACCGCCCAAACCGACGGGTTCACTGTTAAAAAAAAACAAAAATAGTAAAAACGGTAAACATTTGCTGCCCCACTCACCTAGCTCTCCTACACAACAGAGTAAAACATTTGTTTCATCAAATCGTTTTTCTCTGTTTTCAAATTATACCGAGCCCTCGGAAAAACAAAACGACGATCAATCAACGAAGATGGATTTAGAACCCGAAACAACCACACCGGTTATCAAGCCACCTCC
>VUJU01002208.1:0-18141 GCA_009835225.1 Aphis craccivora | reverse complement strand
ATATATTAATTAGATCCAACTTTCAACCAGAATCCACTCTTAAAGTTAACATTTTAAAGCATTTTTACTGTTTCAAAAGATGAAGACATAATGGCCTACACGAGTCACGAACATAAAAATACATCATTGTAAAATCGTTCCGTTTTGTATTTTTAATATTTTTTTTTATTTTAGATTCTGAACGAAGTGATAAATGTATTGATTTTACAATAATGTGTTTGTAAAGTGGTATTTAAAAATTCATAAATTATTTTAGTATATATATCTAAAGAGTAAAGTTAAAAAACTCAAAGCTAAGTTTTCCATAGATGTTTCGTACCCACTTACCCGCTTTTTTTTTACTTTACTATATTATGCTAAATTTCTTACAACATTCTAAAGATGTATTTTAAATAAATAATTAACATGTAGGTACCTGGTATATATAGATACCATGGTTTTTAATAGCTTTGTAAATAATTTAATTATAATTTAAATGTGAATAATAAATATAAATTAATTTAGTAGCTAATAACTAAACACAATTAGAGATTATTCTTATAAAAAATGTATGTGATGAGTGGGTTAGTTGGTTAGTATACCTATTTCTAAAAAAAAATAAATGTCCATAAGTGTAATATTTAAAACAACGATGTTCAACTGCGGAAGTATATACTCCTAAGTCCTATGCCTAGAAAGGCATGATATATGTATGTTTGAGTTAAATTATTTGAAATTGTGAAAATTCACACAGATATTTTATGGATGCAAAAGAAATAAATACAGCAAAGAAAATATTTCAAATTGTACTTACTTTTTTTTATTGTTAGTTAATAAAAAATCTTTTTATGAGTTTTTGAAGGAGAAGTACTTATTTGGTTTCACACTTACTTTTAACCGTTTTCTAATATTTAATAATTTAATGTACTACATAACACGCAACATTGAGTAAAGAAACACGAGTACACTACTATGGTCTTGTAACTGTGTACGTATTAGTAAATACTATACTATTTCATGTAGATAATTAAATGATATAATTTTTAGAGGATGTCAGTGCACTATTTATTTTATCTCTCATCTAAGTGTAACATTGCAAATTTGTGTTCAGAAGAACCACCAACCGTATTTATTAATAGCTATAGTATTAGGTAGCACAGATTAAATTAAATTTTTATTTTTTTTAATATGATTGAATTGATCTATTATTACGAAACTTTAAATTATTAAAAATATCCTTGTGTTGACTTTTTACGATATTTAAATTTTTGTGTAGTTATATGATATGTTACAATTTAAAAATGCTCATATCTCGCTTTATAGTCTAAACAGGTAATGCTCTTAAAGTCTTAACGTTAAGTTTAATAACAGGTCAATACACTTTAATACCTATACAAAAACTAAAAAACTAACAAGAGAATTATTGTACTAAACACAAAGTTTCCATGTTGCGCGTAGGTCAAAGAGAGTAAATAAATAGTGCGCTGAAAACCATTCATGAATATAATTATTAATTATCAATATAAACTCTAAAATAAGATAAACTTTTTCGATGGTAATAATAATTTTATTATTCCTATAAATGACTGGGTTAATCAATTTTAATAATCTAAAGTAATAATAATTTTTTTTTTCAAAACTGCATTTGAATATAAGACAAATATATTCAAATATTAAACATCATATCTCTCTCATATAAATATACACAGAATTTAAAATTATATAATATGATGTATATTTAAAAATGTATTTTTGCAAGTAAAAAAATGTATTAATATAATTTACATATAATAAGGCTAACTCTAAAATTAATTATCTGAAAATCGGTAGAATATAATATGCACATGTTGACTTCAGACGTTATTTTTTAAACAGTTCTGGTTTTCCAAGTAGGTAATATAACATTATCCTCATTGGTGAAGTGACATAAGAGAAAATGAGACAGTTAGGTTAGGTTAGGTTAAATTATCTAAACTTAAATTTGCAAAATAAATTATACAACTTAATGATTAATTTGATAAAAATGTTATTTTTATTGAGTATTTTTCCCATATCTACTATGAAGTTTATGTTTATAAAAGAAAATTCAAAAATAAATATTGAGATGTATTTAAAGAAAATAACAACACAGTCAACAAATGACGAGATGAAAAACGTAAAATATGATTTTACATAAAATAAAAATTTTACTTAATAACATATATATTTTCTTAAACGAGTTAAAATATCACAAATAATAATTTATTTGTGAATTAAAATATTAAAAATGGCGAAATTAATAATCACTATGCTGTTCATTAAGTGTCGAGTGTACTTTGTCATCGAGAAATGCACTGTAATTTATATGATTTAAAGACTTACATTTTGCTCAAGAACCATTTTAATTTCGTAAAAATTGTTAAAAATGTACTCATTTTTTAAAAAGTTTAAAGCAAATTAGGTAGTTAAATTAGTTAAAAGTCATTTATGTTGTAGTAGTTTTAATCCATATCTTAAATGTACAATAATCGTAATAGTATTTCACATCACTGAGTTAATAATTTTAATAAGAAATACGAATACGAGCAGTATTTTGGATCATTTCGAAAGTAACAAAAACTGAATTTTAATTTGTATGGCTTACAAATAAAATAAGCCATGTACATGTGCCACGTGGCACTTATTAAACTAGCTAAATAATGCTTCAAAATTGGTAGAGTAAAATATATATTTAAATACGATAAAGTTTTTTTATCATTTATTTTTTTACGATAAATATAAATTTAAAAAAAATTAATTAATTGAGTACTTACTTATAGCTAATTTTAAAATAAAACTATAAAGAAAAAAACTTGAGCACAATTTATATTCTCAGCAAATTCATTCAAATTTGCTTCAATTTAAGTTGAAGTAACTATATAGTATGAAATAAGAATCATGTAAGTACACAGATTCAAGCAAGTGTTATACAAAGACAACATGTCATGCGGGTGATACACTCAAATGACCGCCGAAGGAGCAGGGATGCGCGAAAAAACATTATTTTTAATCGCTTATTAGAATTTTAGATTAAACTATTAATTTACTTTATGAATTTTTAATTTTTAATTTTAATGTCTAAATTGTAATGCAACAGTCTTATAAATTTTGTCGATTCTGAGCGTATTAGTGAATAAAACAATTGTTTTACAAAAAACGCTTTTTTTTTTTTTTTGGTAACCGAGATCACCAATAAAAAGCAGTAAAAAAAAAAAATGCTAATCATTTAACTTTTAGGGTGATTTCTGGTAGTAAAATGAATATAGTTGGAGTATATGGAAAGTAAGAAAACTAGTTTTCAAAATCAATTTTGTTTTTTTGTAATTAAAAAATAAATAATCCTAGACTACATTTTCGACTGAAATTTTCAATTTTTCTGAAAAATTTTTTTTTAAGTGTCAATAAAATTTTTTTGGCACAATCCAAAATACTTGAAAATTTAATGCGAAATTCCTCATAAGTTATTCTAATAGTAATTAAAAAATTATGAGAATACATAGGCACAATTTTTTTTTTATTATCATTTGAAGTTCAAATATTGACAAAAATTCGTCAAAATCATGAATATTTGCAAATTATTTTGTAGGAATAATTCATAAAAATTGTTGTATAAGTAGCTAGGAGTTGAAAATTCAATACGAGATTTTCCATAAGTTTAGCTTATAATAATTATAAAAGAACTTAAATTCTGGTGTATTCAGGCCATTAAAACATAAACCACTTTTTTCACCACCCATTCGAAATGATATCATATCCTAGGCTGACAAATCATCTTTGTTCAGAATTGTTTTTCGTATAGAATGATACCTATTATTGAATTCAAATTTAACACTCCTATAATATATAATAATGATCTACACAAAACCTAATGTACAGCAGAGTGATACCGACTTACCCGCTTTTTTCTTTTTATTTTTTAAAACTGTTCAGTTTAGAGGTTAAACTAAATTCTACACCACTATTTATTATAGTATTGAATGGCATATACATTTAATCCATAAATATATTTTATAATTTTTATTTAAATTTTATTAGACCGACTTGAACAAATCAATAAGATCGACTGTAATTACTTCGGTTAGCCTGCAGGATAATGAATACAGCTATTACTGGAATCAAGACAGCGAACAAATGGATGAGAATTCTTCAAAGGTGTATATTATAATGAAAAGCTACAAACTTTATACAATTTTATTATGTGTTTTTTTTTTTTTTTTTTTTGTTGAAATTATTAATTATAATAAATTTTATACATAAACTAATCAGAAAATATTTTAAACATGATTTATAGTTTAACATTTGTTGTAATGCGACTAATGTTATTACCTGTAATTGTGTTAATTGTGATCCAAGCGGATATGATGCGGATGATGAAGAAGTAAGAATGATAAATAGCTCTAACACCGCCAAACATACCGATTTGTTTCAGTGCAGCGATATTGAAATAAACACAGTATGTATTATTTTTATTAAATAAGAATAAATGTAGTAAGTACTGCGAATATTTAAAATATTTTGCGTGACCACATTCCAGTGTTTTAAAATTATTTATTTTATTTTTTAATTTGATTAGACTAACTTAGAGTATTCAGACGAATCAAGAAGATCGACTGTAATTACTTCAGTTAGCCAACAAGATAGTGAATACTACTTTACTCATGATAACAAGGAAATTAATGATATCCATTCAGAGGTATTTATAAATATATTGAAAAACTACAAATTTAATACTATTTTATGATAATAGGTACATCATTTTTTTTAAGTACCTATTATATCTACGTTATAAATGTTAACTAATCGGAAACTATTCTAAACGTAATTTTTAGTTTACTGCTTATAATCCTAATGAATATTATTCGGATGATGAAGTTCAAAAAACAGATAACTTTGGCACCACTAAATATATAGATTTGTTTCAGTGCAGCGATTATGAAATGAATACTGTACCTACGTATTAATCTTTTTTAATAACAATAAATGTATATGTGTGAATATTTAAAATATTACGTGTAGTGTGTCCACATTTTAGCTTTGTTATTATAATTATTATTATTATTTAAATTGTATATTTGATTAGACTAGCTCAGAGTGCTCCAATAAATCAATAGGATTGACTGTAATTTCTCCAGTTAATCAGGAGGATAATGGTTATAACTATGACTGGATCAAAGACAACGATGAGAAAATTATTAACACATGTCCAAAGGTGCATAACATAGCTACGATTTCTAAAATAACAATTTTGTTGTGTATGATTTAAAAAAAAAAATTACTAAATATGTTATATTATAAGAAGAAATTTAGTTTTCAATAATTTTACAAGTTAATATTCAACGTTACAAATATATTTTATTAATTTGATATCAAATATGAGAATGCATGTAATAAACTTAATATAGGTATGATATCATATTATTTATTAACATAAACTAATCAGAAAATATTATAAACATGATTTATAGCTTACCGCCAGTAATAATAAGATAAATGTTATTACTTGTAAATATGACCTCAGTGAAAATTGTACAAAAAATGGAGTAAACTTGACGAATTGCTTTACCGTTAACAAACATCATTCATTGACAAACTCGTTTCAGAGCAGCAATGATGAAAAAAACATAGCTGTACGTATTATTCTTATTTAATAAAAATAATTGTATAACGTGTATGAATACTTAAAAAATATATGTTTAGTCAGATTCACGTGTTATAATAATAATTGTTTTGTATTATTTTTTAATTAGTCGAGCTCAAAAAAATCAACCGGGTCTACTATAGTTACTTCGGTTAGGCAGCAGGAGAATGAATGCTACGTTTACTTGACTGAATACGACGAGGGGATGAATGAAATCCGTTCAGAAGTGTATAATATTCTAAAACCAACATTTGTAAGCACACTATTTTATTATAGGTACTCGTATATTATTTTTTTTTTTTATTGAAATTTGAAATTCGATTATAGACAAGCTCGGAAGAACCATTACAGCCGTTTATAGTTACTTCGGCTAATCAGTATCGAAAAGGATGCAATGACAAATGTACTCAACAACACTCCACGTCATTTGAGCATGATAGCGATCCCGAGATACTAATATGCACAGTAATGCAAGAGAATATATTTCCAAATAACTTGTCTGGTGATGATGAAACCCATCAAATGGTTTTTAACCTATAATAGTATAATCAATATAACTTGGTAGGTACATCAATATAATCATTTTTTTTTTGTGTCAAAACTTCTAATCATTTGCTAAAATTGAATAAATTAACTAACCGATGATTTACGCGATAATATTAGTTCTGAATAATATAAACTTTAATTCATCATGAAATTAACATTAAAATAAAATTGTAGGTACTTACTAAAATGATTTTATAACCTTTTTAAATAAATATTTATGACAGTTTTGAAATTCTTAATATTTAACATTTAGAAATCTTTTTTTTTAAAGGGTTAGTAGAATTTAAATATTTGGAATGGAAAAGCAATTTTCAAGTAAAATATTTAATGGTGAATTCAAATTAATATTTTCAGAAGTTTTCAAGGAAAGGGAGGGGTTAACCATATGATGCTGTATCTGCTATACTTACCACATTGCAATCTTACAAGTTATATTATAATACCTATATCGACTGTCGCAGCGAAGAAAGTCGTAACTTAATTTTACGAATTTTTTTTTTTTGATTTTTCAATGTGGTTTTACTGTTTAATCTAGTTGTCCAACGTAGCTGAACAGAGGAAGTTATACACAATAAAATTGAGATACGACCTTTTCCATTGGAAATCCAGAAAAACGGTTATACCAAAATGAAAAAAAAAAAATCGTAAAATTGAGTTACGACTTTCTTCGCTGCGGCAGTCGATATATTATACACATTACATATATATATATATTATAGGTAAAAGGAAATGGGTTTCTTAATACAATTTAAGTCACCTTAAAAAAGATGAATAAAATTTAGAATTAGAAAGGTTCCTCACTATAATCATAATAATTACCATACGTATTGATTATTTATAATTAATTTATATTTCAAACATTCTATTGTTAGTTTAGATATTTATTTATTTATTTATTTATTCAATATTAAACGGGCAAGGCCCAATTACAATTAACAACAATATTGAAATCATTAATAATATAATACAAAAAAATATTATAAATATTAAAAATATTATTAAAATATTAATATTATATTTTTAATATAATAATATTATATTAAATACAATATTATACCTACTACAATATACTTCTATAACTGAGTTCATAATATTGATTAATATTATATATTATAATTTATAGGTACCTGCACTGAAGACCATGGACCTTTATACCAAAGTAATTACAAATTTGACTGAAACTTTCGGAAAAGAAAATGAGAAAGATAAAAATAACAAATTAGCTTAGTATTTTATTAATTGCAAACTATAATTAATATGTATAATATATTCATAGATATATTTAGAAGTCTAATTTATATTTTCTTCAAATCTCTAAAATATGATGTTTTAACAAGTATGTCATTAAAAATAAGCATTAAGCAATATATAACCTTTTATATTCTTTTAAACTATCAGATATATAACGTTGTATGTCTTTTAAAATGCAAAATATTTTTTAATATATGTATAGGTAGTTTAAATTTATTTAATTTATTTGTTTTACAATAACAATCTAAATTTATTTTATTTTGTTTACAATAAAAATTAATTTGTGCATAAATAGTATATAAAAATTATGTATAATATAATTATAAATTATCTGCTTTAGAAAAATATTTACAAAAATAAAAATATTTTTTTTTTTCAAATCTATAACCCTAAAAGTATGATTTTTATGCAAAATAAAATTGTTTCTATAAATCCTGCACACACTTCAAACAAATATGCAAAATTTTAAAAATCAGACCTCTAGTTATATTAATAACGTAATGAGGTGTACTATTTACCAAATATATTTGTATTGATCTACTCGTATAAACATATTATTCGTAAATGAATATAATAAAAATACTTATTATTATTTGCTTATTGATTATATTGGTTTATACATTTTATTCATACTGAGACACATAAAGTTTTTTAAATAGTTATTTTAATTCAAATTATTCTACTTAACATCATTCTTAACAAATATTATATAGGAACTATTCAAGTTTTATAATTTAAACGTTAAAAGTTCATAATGGTGTCTCAAAGAATGTATAAATAGGAACATTAATAGTAATTGAAGACTGTACAAATTATTTTAGAAGTTGAAAGTTTTTAAAATAATTTTCATAAATATTCTGATATTCCCTTTTTAAACATAAAAATTATCCCGAATTTGGTTTTACTACACTTTTTTATGCATTATACCTAATTAGTGTATAGTTATACTATGTATATAACCTTAGATATAAATAAAAAAAAATTATAATTTTTCAACTATAAAGTTATTTCCAAATTTTTGAGATTTTGGCATATTTCGTTAAAAATTTAACTTTAAACGCTTATAAAAAAAATAAGTGATCAACGATTTTTGATTTTATTGAACTATAATAGAAACAATTTATAAGAAACCTTGTATTAAATTTTCAAGTTTTTTTGAGCATTCAAAATGTTTTTATCGTAATTTCAAAATAAATATTTAGAAAAATCGAAAATTTCAATCGTCTATAAATAACTCAAAGAAAGCCATAATCTTTAGAAAATGTAACCGCTTATAGATAACCTTAATTTGATGAAAATATTTGATCAAAAAATGAAACATTGAAACATTTGATGAAAATTTCAAGTAATTACAGTTTCGTTTTTGAGATATAACTATATAAAAAATTCGGTTTTGTCGAAAACTGATTTTCTGTAAAAATTCCTGTTTTTCCATCACTTTTTTTTGTTTTTCCGATTTTTTTTTAAATCCACTAGTAACTTATTACAATAATATATCATTTATTTCAAAATTCACTCATTCATCACAATGATCCACGATCCACTAAACATTTACTGCACAGAAAAGTATTAATTAGGTAGGTACCTACTTTTCCAATTTTCATGTTTCAGATGTAATATAATTACATACAATATATATTATATATTTATGGTTATTAATAATAATATATGTATATATTATCTAATTTATAAAAATTAAATTTTTAAACTACTGTTACTCGTTAAATACCTACCTAATGTATAAAATTGTCATAAATATTGTATCATAATATATAATGTATTGTATGATTTTATCTATTTTAAATTACCTATATAATTATTTCTATTTATTTATTATTCAAATTATTTAATTTTAATTACTTTTATTATAATTATTGTATGTGAACATTGATACATTTCATTTGTAAATTATGTACCTATTCAATATTTTGTTTTTGAGGATATATTCAATATTTAAATCATAACCTAGATAACCTTAATAAATTACTTATTAATAGTTAATAAATTTAAATTAATTAATGTAATAAATTATAATAAATGTATATCTGTCCATTTAAGTCGCATATACTTATAAATAATATATTATTAATGATTACCGACTTCAAATATTATCCCATTCGATATGTTGACGCAAATATCAATAATTCTAAATATGATTGCAATAAATGTGCCTAACTACAATGAAATATTAAAAATAATAAATAGTTTAAAACTGTTACAATACTTAATCACTGCAATTTTATTAAGTTTAAAATTGTAGGTATGATTAAAATATTTATTTTTTAATTGATGAATATTTGTACAAAAATAAAAATAAATTCTAAAAAATCGAGTGTTGTAATGTTACTATTTCTCAAAATATATCACTCATAGGGACCAAATAAACAAACTTTTTTAGTTAATATTTTGGTTTTGTATAAAAAATTAATTAATTTTAACGCGTTCAAATATTCAAATAATTCTACCGTATTAATGGGATTGTTTATTATTTTTTTCTTTATATCCGCCATCATATCATTAGTGTTATTCCTTTTATATCTAGATTCTACGAAACCTGACAACAGCAATAAGACTCGGTGGTCGAGACTTGAGCAAATGAGAGATGAAGGCATATTTAAAAATAAACCCTCGCCACTGTCCAAGGATGTGATATATGCTATGATGCAGAGAGGAATTTATTCAATAAATAGTGACGTTGAAACATACAACGATGGCGGTGAAGTCCAACGGTGGACACGAGAGCTGCTTGAAAAGTCGTCTTCCAAGCTGAAAGAAAGTCAACCGAATATTTGTGCGTTTATGAATATGGCTAACAAGTTTTTAGAAAAAGTGGAAAAGGAAGTTGAAGAATACGGAGTTAGCATCTTTACTTGATTAATATTAGTTATCTTTTTTCACAACACATATGATGCCTATTATAATATATTATCATAAGTTATGGTCGTATTTGAAAACAAAATAATAAAAAATTGACAATATACTCGTACAGCGAGTAAAGTAAAATTTAATTTAAATAGATGCCCCAAATTTTATAAAACTTATTAATGTGTTTAAACCGTCCTCTATATCTAAAGACATAAAACTATTATTATAATATATTATCGGAGTAGTTATTATTTATTCTCAAGGGGTATCCATGTAAACAAATAGGAAAAATGTACTGTATTTCATTAATATCATATTTAAATTATAATAGCCAGTAGGTACACTGTAATTGCAGCATATTTGAAAAAATAGAAATCAAATAAAAATTATATACAATATATTATATTATACTATATTACAAATTTTACTATTTTGAAGTATATATATGAGTACCTACATAATATTAATATATCACTTGTATTTGAATTATTTTGAATATAATCTGTAAATATATAATATATTTTTTATGTATAACCTTTAATTATAATTATTTATATTAATAAAAGGATAATCTTTGCAAACTGAACAATGAGCTGGAACTAATTACTGACACTCATTTAATCATAAAAAAAGAAATTCAAAAACAATTGTGTCAGGGCAAAGGAAAGAACATAGTGCTAGACGACTGCAACCGCTCCTGGACACTACCAGTGCCATCTTATCGTTGTCCCATCATTGCAGACAGCCAAGGTGAAGAAAATTTCCTGACCACGTTAGATCGGTTTGAAAAGGAAAGAGGAATAGCATAATAATCGTATCTCTAATGATTATAAAAAAATCGAATTTAAATTTTAAATACATGACCAATTTTAAAAGAATGTCAGAGCAGTATTTTGTTTCTCTTATTGGCCAAGCACTACATAGATAAAATGTATTCAAGCAAAAACATTTTTTTTTGTTTTTCATAAATCATAAAGTAAAATTACTTATCACAAAAATTATAGATAACAATATTTTTCAGGGTATAATGCTTTATCAATTTGTGTAAATATTATCACAAACAATTGAATATTCATTTAAACTTACAAAAATGTATTTAATTTTAAATTCGAGTACAAAAGTTAATTAATAATTAAATATAAAACGATATATCAAATCCTTAAAATTATTATCCTCTATAATTTATGTTATAGGTGATTTTATTCACATTTTGGTCTAAGAGAGAAAACCAATATTGCAGCGCTAATATTCTTATTAATAGCTTTGATGCTGTTATGTAATAATTTATAATAGGTATTATAATTATACATTTTAAATTTAATATAATATCATTATTACATTTTATTATAATTATATTAACAAAGTATATTTTAATATTATGATGACGAGATATTCGAAAAAAATCATTTATTGACGGAAAACCGAAAAGTCGTGTCCTATATAGTTATACATGTCACAGTGTTAATTGTCTAAAACTCTAAAATACATGCAGGTTAAACATCCGTAGTTCTATTGCCTTTGTCTCTACACCTGTGTATTAGTAGGCTGTGACAATTGTGACAAATCACACAGTGTAACAATTAATATGGAACGTGGAGCTGTTTGATTTCGACTGATCGCCAAGATATTGTAACTTTAAAAGTTTAAAGTCATATTTGGTTATAACACATAATAACACATTAACACATTCGGTTATTACGGTTTATCTGAAAGTTATCGTTTAACTGTTTGCGCCCAGAGATAGGGTGCACCCACTTCCTCAACCACCCGCCTATCCAGCCTACAATATAGGTCAACGGCCTATATTACAATTAATATGGAAGTGGAACTGTTTGTTTTCGATTACCAAGATATTGTAACTTTAAAGTCATATTTGGTTATTACAGTTTGACTGAAAGTTATCGTTGTGACTGTTTGCGCCCTGAAATAGGGCGCACCTACTTCCTAACCGCCTGCCTAGATAGTCTACAATAGAGGTCAACGACCTATAATTGTCACCGGCCGACACATACACACACACACATCAACGTTATGATTGAAAATACAATTAAAGATAAAACCGTGACCGTACGATAAAGTTCAATTACAAACAAACATATTATGTAACATATGTGTTATGTTTATTTAAAGATTTGTCTTTAATGCATTTTCGCCGATATATCCGTTCGCCGATTTATTCATTCGCCGATGTATCCATTCGCCAATATGCCCATTCGCCAATATACACTTTCGCCGAAAACGATTCGCCAAAATGTCTTTCGTCGAGATGTCCTAAAATCCTGACACTGTCCCTATATAAACGGTGAATGAATGGTCACACTTGTCACTCGTCACTGTTGTCAGTAGTTGAGGTAAATGTGATCAGTATTGGTAAGGTGTAGATTGGGTAATTTAATAAAGCGATGTGAACTAGGTAATACTCATCGACTTCACCGCCATTTTAAGACGTAACTTCAGAACCACGGATAAATAACATGGTATGTTGTCGAACTAGGTAGTATACGACTGTACGGGTTCCCCCCCCCTCTCCCCGTATCAACGGTCAGACCGGATATTCATCAGTCGCGTCCTACAACCGTTCGATACATAAATATAATAATTTATTGTATAATATTTTATTAATTCAAAATAGTTTATGTTCGCTTATATACCCGAAAATATCACTCCTATAATTTATTGAAGTTGTGTAATAAATACACATCATTTGATGTGCAGCTCAGTCAGAACACCATTTGTCAGTGTAAATGTATTATATCATTGAGTCCCCCACTCAATGCCAACACTTCGGCTGGGGCTTAACACGGCGTTTTCCGTCGAATTGAAAATGCGTTGGTTTATATCGGAGTAGCTATACACGACGGACGTTATATACGCCGCGGTTTTATTACTTCGGCGTTCACCCGCCAAAACGCAAGCCGACCGGCGTTTTCCGCCTCGGATAACAACGCGGCGTATTACGTCCATCATGTATAGCTACTCCGATATAAACTAACGCATTTTCAATTCGACGGATTTTGCCGCGGAAAACGACGCGGAATACGCAGCGTTCGAAACGCTTAATTTTTTTTTCTAAAATAATAAAAATAAACTTTTACAAGAATTGCATTTGCACTGCACCATCCACTTAGAACACCACGAGCCGACAATGAATGTGTAATGTGTATATACTGATGTTAACAGGGTATATGCGCCACGTACTTGTGATCGGTACTAATGGTATATACAGTTAGGTAGGAAAAAGAGCGAAAGAAAATACGGAACATCAGAAGAAATTTCGACAACAAATTAAAATGAACTATATATTATCGTACATCATTGATAGTTTCCAATAATAGCGTTATTATTACGTAAATAGGTCGTGGCATTGATTTTAATAATATCGAAAATGATCAATCTTCTGATACATATTCGGAATGCGGTGTAAAAGATACAGATGTGTATTACGGTTCCAGAGGATTTAAATACAATATCAGTTACATAATTACATTAGAGAATTGCTCAGTAACATATTTCGCTGGATATCTAGCATTTAATATTTAAATGTATACAAAAAATGTAATTGTGAATATTTTAAGGGTGAATTAATTAAAGAGAAAGATTTAAATGATAAGAATCGTATATAAATCGATTTTTTTACATGGTTGTAATTCAAAAACCAATCACTGTAAATACTTAATATTTTCTATAACTATTTTCACCAAATATTTATATAAGTGTTATCTATATACAGTTAAATTTTCAAAAAATTAGTTATTTATAGACCATAGAAATTTTCGATTTTTATGAGAATTTTTTTTGAAGTGTCGATAAAAAAATTTTGGATCACCAAAATCACTTGAAAATTTAATACAAGGTTCCTTATGAGTTTTTCTTATTATAGCTAAAAAAAATTAAAAATCGTTAGTCACAATTTGTATTTATAAGCAAACGTTTTATATAGTTCAAATTTTTACGAAATCTGTCGAAAACGCGAAAATTTGCAAGTTATTTTGAGGTTGAAAAATCATAAATATTTTTGAGTTTATAACTAAGGATTTAAAATACAACACTAAGTTTTCCATAAGTTTTCCTGCAAGTAGCTATAGAGAAAACCTTAAGCATCATTATAGGAAAAATTTTAAGTTAAGCGTTTGAATTTTAAATTTTTATGAAATAGCTTAACGATAACGATTTATTCTCAAACAATTTTAAATATTTGTTATTATTCAAAAAGTATAAGTAGTAGATACTTGAAAATTTCACTAGTTATTTACATTGGCATTTTCTTTACATGATTTAATTTTCAAAATATTTTGCCTTTTTTTGAGCTATTTACAGAAAACTGAAATTTTCAATTTGTCTGAAAAAATTTTTTTGGCCCAACCAAAATACTTGAATATTTAATACAAAGTTCCTCATAAGTTATTCTTATGGTGATTAAAAAGTTATAAGAATACATAGGCGCAATTTTTTTTATTAGCATTTGAAGTTCATAATATTGACGAAAATTCGTGAAAAGCATGAATATTTGCAAATTATTTGGTAGGTATAATTCATAAAATTTTTTGTATAAGTACCTAAGAGTTGAAAATTTAATACAAGGTTTTTCATAAGTTTAGTGTTTAGTTTACAATAATTATAAAAGAACTTAAATTTTGGTATATTCAGGCCATTAAAACATAGACCACCTTTTTCACCAACCACTGGAAATTATATCCTAGGCTTGCAAATCATCTTCGTTCAGAATCGTTTTTCATATACAATGATAATTATCATTAGATTTAAATTTAACACTCCTATAATTATAATAAAGATCCATATGGCACCTAATGTACAGCAGAGCGGTACCCACTTGCCCGTTTTTTTTCATATAATACCTACTTTATAACTTATAATTGTTTGCAACATTTTTTTATACTTTGTAAGAGTGGGTTAATATAAAACAATGGTATAACTTGACTCAATGGTCAATTAGTGTAACCGCGAAAATGTACCTCAGTGATATTTTACCCCACTGAGTAAAATATCACTAGCGATTATTTACCCCGGTAAAATGTCACTAGGTAATTTTACCCCAAGTATAAGATTTCGCTAGGCATATTTTACCCCGGTAAAATTTCACAGGCGATATTTTCACAAGTGAATATTTACCCCAGGTTAGGTTAGTTTATAGATACAATTTATGTATAGGTAACAATCGCGGTTTATCATAATAATGAGGTACATTATAATATATTGTATTAAATATTAATAACCTATATTAGCAGTGTCCCGACGGGAAATCATTACACTGTCAAGGTTTAGTATTAAAATTTATAACTGGCAGTCGCTAATGGTGAAAAGAAGCTTATAATTATTAAAATTCCGTAAAAACCTAACCTTCTAACCTTCAAGTTTGATTACGCCGGAGCAACCCATTTGCGCCCGAACCCATTTATCGTAGCCCATTTGCGCCCCAAATCATAGCCCACATGCGCCCGATTCAGCAGTGTTGTGCATTATCTAGATAATTTTATCTAGATAATTTATCTAGATAAAATATAATTATCTTTTTATCTTATCTAGATAAAACATATTTTAAGTATCTTTTTATCTTATTTAGATAAAAAAATAGGTTATCTTAAAATAATTATCTAGATAATTATTCATTAAATGATTTAGAAATTCAAATTTTTAAATCCCGAATATTCACTGCGTTTCGTCATAATAATATTAAATATTATGATAATGACAGACTATGAACAGTGGTGTACCTGAGTACGAACATTGGCCCGATAAAATACGGCGTAGTCGCGTAGTCGACATTGCGGGAAAAACATTTTTAACTAAAAATAGTTTATGCGCTAACGTACTCTACAGACCCAACCACTTAATTGTGTTTATATTGATAATATATTTGATCCGTATACACAATAATTTCGGAGGAAATAGAACCAGCTGTTTCTAGTTATTATTTTATTGAAAATTAAAATACACGTCAATACGTCATACTGATTACTGAGTATCTATTGGGTATTTATAGCGTCTGCTGTATCAAATAATATTATAGTTTTTTTTTTCCGCATTCGTCGTTCGTCATTACCTACTGGCTACTGAAGTTTAATGTTGTGGTCTTGTTGATACTTATTGTGTATTTTGTATTTATGTCTTAAATTACAAATATTGCGATATCATTTTATAACGTATTAGTGGTATTATTTCGAAATGGATAAATTTGTAACATCTTTTCGTTCACTTAAAAGACAATATGAGGACAACGAATTTGAAACCGACAATCCTGGACCGTCTGAACGCGAACGCGAACCAGATATTCAAAATAATACATCGTCTAAAATTAATGAAACAATTGATGAAAAAGAAAATTACCTATTAGATGGTAAATTTTTTAAGAAGATTTCAAACACTGGATCAAAAATATCAGTTACTTGTTTAAACTGCACTAAAAAGATAATCGCGTACTCAGGTTCTACCGGGAACTTATTGAGTCACTATAAAGTAAGTGTAATTTAAAAATATTTTAAATTGTATTATTTAATTAGTTATAACCAATATTACTAACTACTAACTACTAAGTGCAAATATATTATTTTAAAGTATTTACATAATATGTATTTTGTGAAAAAAAGTATTAGTTTGTACATTCAAAAATATCTATACTAGTTATAAGTTTATAACTGATAGTTACTATATTATTTAATAAAGTACATTGAATAAATTAAAATACCTAAAATAAAAGTAGGTACCCAAAATAAAAAACCTTATTGAGTAATATGTAGATTATACTACCTATAATTTATAGATGAAATTACTCTAAAAGAACCTAATAGTTTTTAAGGAAGACTGTATTTTGTATTCATTTATCTATGGGTACTAGTGTAGGTTCTGCTATAGACTATAGTTCCTACCATCATAACTGATTTTACTGAATAATTTAAATTTAAATAAAATAATACTCTTGAATATTTTCATAGCATGTGCATCCGGGTTTGATGACTAAATTGAAGGAATATAAAATAGAGAAATCTACATCTAACAGTGTGTCAAAACAATCAAAACCAATTCAAACACAATTATGTCATTCTACTGAAAACTCAGGATTTAAGAGGAAATGTTCAAAAGAAAAGGTATACATTTGCATATAGCATATTAACATCACCTATTAATTAACTCTCAAAGAATTAGTTAACTACTATGATGACTATATACATAAATATCATTTTAATATAATTCTATTCTATATTTAATCAAATTTTAAATTATATATAATAGAAAATTAATAGAACATATTATGTACTACAAATTACCTATTGAATTCTTTTTATTCAAATTTAAAATTAAATGTAATAGAAAATAAATAGAACATATCTATTAGGTACCTATAATTTTAAATTTTCAAGTACATTTATAAATTTAATTTATTTTATGCAACTTTTAAAAAACGCAGTAGTGTAGAAGTGTAGTACCTACTAACTGGCTGCAATTGTATGAATTGTAATAAAAAAAATATTTTCAGTGAACTTTTGAGATCTTATAAGTTATAAGTTCCTACCTATTATAATTTAAAATGTACTGAACTACTGAATACAATTAAAGTAAAAACAAAAATATGAAATTTCTAAATAATATAAATAATCTATACTGTATACCATATTATTTAAAAAGTTAATATTTATGTCCTTACTTTATTTGTATTCAGTAAATTTTAAATTATTTTAGGTATCTACCTATAAAATCTCATAAGTTTATTGAAGATATTTATTTATTACCTGTTTTTTAATAATTACGTAAAAGAAATTAATTTTATAATTAATATATTTAAAATGTAAAAACATAATATGTCATGTTATATTAATTTGCTTTTAATT
>VUJU01002207.1:5924-40836 GCA_009835225.1 Aphis craccivora | reverse complement strand
TTATTTTGTAGGTATAATTCATAAAAAATTTTGTATAAGTAGCTAAGAGTTGAAAATTCAATATGAGATTTTCCATAAGTTTAGCTTATAATAATTATAAAAGAACTTACATTTTGATGTATCCAGGCCATTAAGACATAAACCACCTTTTTCATCAACCACTGGAAATTATATCCTAGGCTGACAAATCATCTTCGTTCAGAATCGTTTTTCGTATACAATGATAATTATCATTGGATTCAAATTTAACCGTCCAACAATATATAGTGATCCACACGGCACCTAATGTACAGCAGAGCGGTACCCACTTGCCCGCTTTTTTAATTTTTTTAATCAAAATTGTAGTTAACGTGCATAACTGTATGGTCTCTATATTTTTATATAATATGTTCAGGCTCGACGACATTCTAGATACACAGCCACATCGGTAGTCATAAAAATATTTTATTGTTTGAGATGGAATATCTAGGTTTCTATAAAGTGTAAACTGTAAAGTCTTGATATGGGGTAATATTTAAAAATGATATTAATATAATAATGAAGAAATAATTTATTTTTAAATTACAAACCTTGCATTTTATTTTACTTCCTTTGACTATTTGATCGCATCGGTATACAAACGATAAAATAATGATTATGTAAAAAAAAAACATGATTATAATAAAATTGAATTAACCTAATTGAACCTAACCTAACCTAACTAGCTACATTGGGGTTTTTAAATGTTTCCATCTTAGGTAGGTGTTATACATATAATATATTGAATGTTTATTGAATGCTGATATTACGCGCTAATTAAATAGACATTTAATGCAAAATATATGCTAGGTTCATATGTACATCGTATAATGATGATATTCTCAGAAAAAACATTCTACTGAATGTATTAAAATAAGAGATAGTTGAGCGAGTGATGATATGGGCCACTAGGACAAGTGTCGTGCAGGATGTGCAACAGTTTGAACGGGAAATCATCGCGTTCGAAATACAATTTATATTCCGAGTGGACTTATTTATCATAATAATAATAATAATATGGTGTGTGAATAGGGCGTTTTTTAAATGTTAAGTACTAATAAAAAGGATTTACCAGTGACGATATTATCTACTAATATATTACAAATGTGATACGACCATAAAATACGCAAGTACCTCCATTGTATTTAAATTTGAAGTTTTAATGCCAAAGCTTAAAACTAAAAATTTTCAGTATGCTTAGTATAATAGCAATCTAAAAATTAATTCACCAAAAATATATATAATTTCGAGACTAATTTATTTTTATTTTAGAACTATACTTTCTGGTGATCGGTCAAAATATCTCTAGTACAAAATACCTCCTATTAATAATATCTCTAATGGAAATATTTCCCATGAAAATATTAAAAAATATGTTACCGTAATCATAATAATATGTAATTTTTAAAATATTACAAATACAAAATAAATTATATCATAATCGATTGTATACAATAATGCACGATTGAGTAATGAAATAAAATTAAATAAATTGAGAGTGGGTAACTAATATAATAAAATAAAAAAATAAATAAATAAATAAGTACCTAAATAAATATAAAATTATAATAATATAAAAACAAGCATTCATCGTAATCATTGTACTTGTTTTCGAATTTTGTACTGAAGGTATTTTAAATCAGAGATGTTTTGTCGAAAATATTTTTGACTAGAGATATTTTGACCGGAGATATTGATATGATTTTTTTAAATTTATAATTTGTTAAAATGGTCCAAGTATAATAAATATTAGATCTAATACTACATGTCTTCCTTATATTTTTTTAAAATTATATAATTTTAAGATTTCTTTAGAGTAAAAATTTTAATAACTAATTTTAATTATAAATTTTAATTTTGATACAATATTTTTAGAAAAAAATTACTAATTAGTAATAAAGGGGCGCTCACTTGAAAAATAGAAAGTTATATTTCTAAAGAACACTCCTTAAACATCACAAGAAATCTCATTAATTTGAAAATATGATCTTAAAATACATTTAAAAGTTCCAAAAATTAGATTTTGAAAAACTACATTGTTGAAAAATAAAAGGGAGCGAGCTTTCTTCCAGAATTACCGTATAGGTAATTTAGTCCGTACCTAACATGTCATAGGTAGGTATATAAACTTATCATTAAATAATTAATACAAATGACATAATTCTATATTTTCTGATGCAATTTCTTAGCGAAATGATGTAGTTAATAATATATATATATAGGTACACTACACTGTACACAGTCATTGTACGTTTAACTGTAATTATTACAAGACAAGAGAATTTAAAAAAAAATGCTCCACTCTTTTTCATCTTTCATTTTATTGTGAGTATATTCCTCTTGACTACTATTATACTTGTAGATATACGTTGCAACAATAAAATAAAGGATACACTTACAATCTACAACTATGTGGTTGCCCAGCATAAATTTCACCAAACGGCAAACACGTATTTTATGAGCGTATCATAATGTCGGTTCGTAGGGAAAATTGCAACATTATAAAATGTTTTGCGATGATTTAAAATTATGTGTACTTATTCTTATGTTTTTTTTCTTTGATTATCTTAGCAAAATAATTAAACACTTGTGTGTTGTAATATGATAAATGATTCATATAACATTTTATAACAAATACTATTTAGCCATAAGCCATTATATGTATAGGTAACTTAAATGAATGTCGTATAAGATTCAACCATTTACTTTTTAACTGTATGTATATTTTATGTACCAATGTTATTGTATATTATATGATATTGTTTAGCAAAGTACTTATCAAGTAAGTACTAATTAAAAATAAAGTTTTTTACTATTTTGAAATTTAATCAACAAATAAATAAATAAAATATTTAAAATGATATTTTTGTAGTAAAGTGATTTTAATAGATGATTATATAAATATGAATAATAAGAATATTGTTGTGTTTTCAGTAGAAAATATTTGAGAGAACAATAATGATCAGATTGCAGCAGTATAATATTTTACGATGTATACGACATACGTATGTATTTTAATGTGTATTTTACTCGGTTTGTACTATAGATATAGATATTGAATATAAATTATGTAAGTTATAATTAGTGCTATAATAAATGCTGGTAAATAATAATAAACATAATTATTGTTGAGTAGTAATAATAATATGTATACACTATTCAGTTAAATATTATGAGATATTTAAATAAAAAATAGTTTTATACGTGGTCGATAATTGATTATTGTTAGAAGTAGATAATATGAGAAAAATATCTCGGACTGTAATTAAAAAACAGAATTAAATTAAGTTTACATATTAAATTATATTAAATAACGCGTGTGCCTATATTATATAATTGTTTGGCTCATGGCTCATAAAGTTATTTTATTGACAAATAAATTCGTTCCAGAAATAGGTATGATATAATTAACAATGGATTATGAAGCATTTCGTTACGTTTTTTTTTACGAAATCAATTAACATGTAAATGTGTAACCTATAAAGTTATATCAATTGGATTATAGGTATTTATGTAGGTAGCAGATAGTGTATACAAAACATTTGTAGTTAACTAAATGTTATTGAAATTAAAATCGCAGGACATATTTAAGATAATATTAACGAATAATGATAAAACATTTAAGTACGGGTATGCGTCTATAAGTATATAGGTAATATATAGGCCGAGGCCGAGGGCGAGGATGCGAACTTGATACCTACGTTAAATCGCTCAGAACGCATAACTTATTATTGTATAATATTATAAACGGTCATTTTGCGCGAAGTAATTGCGAGTGTCTATACCGATATAACCTAATTACAAATACATATATAGTGAGTTCACCTTCAGGTATATTCGATTGCTGTATTGGATCTTTACGAGAGTATTCTTTTTATTACACGTATCATTGATTCATTGTATCTGGCACTACATGTCTACTGCACATACTAAATAGTACACCCCGCAGTGGCTTAGATTGGAACTTGGTAGCTCTAGGTCCTAAAGAGGTGGAGGCCTCCTGAAACATGGAAATTAAATAATTAAATAGTAATGCTAGAAACGAATAATATATAATAATAATAATACAATTGTTTTACTACTTTTATATTTATTTAAAACAATACCATTGTGTAATATTGTACTTAAAAAAATTAACTTTTCAAGCTTTATCGTTTGGTTAAAAATTAAAAAAAATTATTAATATATTTTTAATATTTTGATAAAAGTACTGTGGTTCCCAACTTAGACTCGCCTTGGGTTTCTCATGTTTAAATACACCAATATACTTTAGAGATTCAATACGTCCTGTATTTTATAGGATAATTGACCCTTATTTGATTCGTGCATCCCTGCCTTCTGTTAATATATTATTCAAAACAACACTTTTGTTTTTATATTGTGTTCCGTACCTGTTCCTTAAATTTTATGATTATAACTTTTTTTATCAAGTTAAAATAAAAATACCTATCTAAGTCAAATAATTTTATATTATAATAGTTCCTATATTGAACATTTTCTTGTACACTTTATAAGACTAGAAAACAATAATGTTCTAAATACCTATAGGTCAAAATTAAATTTTAGTTAAGTACTTGTATACGTACAAGAAACATCACTTAATATTTCAAGTATTATTAATGAGTTCATTTAATTAAATAATATTTTTTTTTACAAAACATTACTAAACGAGTAAAAAATAAAAATAAATCGTTCAATGTGATTGAATAGGTAACTAAGGTAAGGACTTTAAGGGTTTGAAGAACTATATTATATCCTTACTCCTTAGTCCTAACCTCTACTATTGCTAACTATTTAACCTATATCAATTATACTCGTACGTATGGTTTTATAATAGGCATGTCCTGTATTTGAAAAAAAAATGAATCTAGGCAAATCCTACAGTAAAATATATGAAGAAGTTTTTCGATTTCCCATACTTGAAAAGTTTCCGCACCCTTGCAAGGCAATCATCTGTCAATTTCATTCTCTTCGCAGAATATAATGATTATGATGAATATATCGTCGGCGCACGAGAGGATCACGATTCTGAGTTGAATATAAATAGGGTTTAGTTTTCATAATATACATATTTTCATATTTAATATTCAGCGTATTTATTCTATTCTCTGTGATTTGATACTTTTAACAAATAATAGGTATATAATATAAAATATGCGGGAAATATGTTTAGTGAATATTATATAATGTTATTATAATATATTCTGCATTCCATTGTAGTAATTGGTTGTGATGACAGGCATTATAGTCACTATACCTACATAATAATTGATAATAAATAAATAGAGAGTATCATTAAACATAGGTATATAATCATTATAATATAAATGAGCATTACAAGTTGTTTAAGTTTTTGCTTAATGTAACATTTTATTGAATAAAAGGTCTACACTCTACAGCATCTACAATTTTGGTTTGAAAACACCTAATTAGAATATTATTGTATTATTATTTTATAAAACTATACTATTTTTAATGGTGCTACTTTTTATATTTTTATATTTCAGTATGCGATAAACTTTTGACACATACCACATGACATAATCATGTTTGTAGTAATAATTTTGTGCGATTTATTCATTTGCTATATACCTATATAACATAATATATAAATATACTGGTAGTTAGAAAAGAGACTGGCGAAAGGATTTTTTTTTCAAATGGGGAAGAATCGAGTATTATTCCTTTCACTATATACCTAATATTATAACGAAGATTAATACACACACAGACACACAGACACACATACACAGACACAGACACACACACACACACACACAATATATATACATACCTAAGTGTGTGTACTACATTGAAATGATGTACGCCCGAGAGGCCATATCGTGATCATCTTTATAGTTGTGTAACATTATTATTCTATAATCAACCGATGTAATGGATACACGTATTATCATTACATATTATACAAATGAAAATATTAATATATTACATTATATTATATACTTATAGACTTATAGTTGATTGACGAGGTTTAAATTGTATATATGTAGTTAACAACAATATTTATATTTTAAGAATTGAATAGGTATAATATTACCATACTTAAAAAAGTATGTAGGTGTTTAAAGACGACTGAAATAATTTTTAGTAAGCAATTATGAGTATGATTTAAACTTAACCGCAATATTACATGTTTTAAAAAAATTATATTTTGACGTACGAGATATTACATGTAAAAAAGCGCTGATTAAAATGCAAATTGAATTTTTTTTAAGCTTAAAAATAAAAATGTAACCTTGAATTTTAGATTCTTAAACTTTTTTTTTTTAATTTTTAAGGTATTTTTATACTTTAAGTACCTACAAAATTTATATATTTTATAAGATTCAATAAAATTTGATAACAATTTATTGTAAGCAAAAGCACTAAAATGAAAAAAAAGGTAAGTGTTGTTTGTTTCGCTACTTAGGTAATTTTATTTTTATTACAAATATATTTACCTATATATACCGTAGACAAAAGCAGTGACAGCGACTGCACAACCGTCTGACTAAAAAAATGTTGTCACATTCAAGCAAATATACATATGATATACTCTACTATACGAGTATATTATACGGAAAGGTCGTTTTTTTTCAACATGCATCAATCACGATTATGACACCAAATTTTATTACGTGTATTATATTTAAATGATATTAATAGATTTTTAACATTTTTATTTGATTATTTTAGATTCTAAGCTGAGCAAAGAATGTATTGACTTAACAATGATATGTGTTTTTCAAAATTTGCTATGTGATAAAAATTTTAAAATATTTTGACTCTTTTTGAGCTATTTATAGCAATTTTCATTAATTTTTTAGTTTTATTTTATACAAAAATGTCGATATTTTCACTTCAAAAAGAATGACAATCTAGTATAAGGTTCCATAAAAGTATTATTTAAAAACATTTTAGATATGTACCTTTACAGTTTTATTATAAGCATTTAATTTTAAGTTCAAATTTTGATAAGTTCTACAAAATAACGAAAATTCGCAAATTATTTAGTAGCTAATAATTTATAAAATATTCAATTTTTTTAAACTAAAATTTAGAAATATAACAAAAAATTGCACATAAATAGTTCATACTTAAACCAAAAAATCTAAAAAATATTTACGCTCGATATTAATTTTGTTTATGGAGATTTGAAATTGAAATTTGGACGAAAATGATATATTTTCAGTAAAGAACAACGATGTTAGTTATTTCATTATGATTCAAAAAGATTATTTATAGGAATTTAAAACTTTAATGTTTATCGTGAATTTTACTGTATAGACAATCTCATTTTAAGTTATTCACACGGTAAGTGCAGTAATTCTGCATTAACTCAAAAGTTGACAACAAATATTATAATAATATGGTATAAATATATACTATAACAATAATTAAATATTAAAAATGCGTATTAAAATGCAATGTTTTCGAAATAAATATAGGCTGTAAGTCAGAATCATTTTTTGTGTCAATGAATAATGATGGAACATTGAATTTAAATGTAATACATCCATTACAGTGATCCACTCAACTACTCAAGACTCATCAGACGCAAACTGTGTAGTGTGCAGCAGAGCGGTACTCACTTGTTCTTCTTTTTATATTAACATTATGTTGAAAAAAAAAAAAAGTATATATTTTTATTTTATAGTATTATTAGTACATTAATAGTCGTATTTTTAAAATTCTCTTTACTTGTCATTTAGGATATTTAAATCCACTCCTTAATTATGTAGATTGCTCTAATATATAAATTGATCTGTTACAATTATATTAGTACTATAAAAAGTACCTTATATATATATAAAAGTGTAGTCTGAATCACACTGTATTGTTATTTGTTAGTTTATATAGTACAAATAAATAATAAATCGTAATTTTAGGTGAACCATGGGTGTTGTTGAAAAATGTTAATGTTATAAGTGTCATGCTTGCAAACAATTATATTGTAATAGTAAATGTTTTTTTATCTTATATTTTTGAAAACCTATTAAAATTTGAGCGTTGTATAGAAAACAAACGTTTAAAATTTTTATGTTAATTTGTAAAAAATGTAACAGAGTTTCCGATGTATCAGACTAGGATTGGTTTATTTAGTCTTTATATAATATATATATATTACTCTAAATTTAAGGTTCTAACAGTTCTAAAACAGTATCATATCAATAACAATTTACAAAATACTAAAGAGAACAATCTCCATGAGTAAATAAAAATAAGTAAGTCAAAAAAGTAATAAGTAAATATATTTAGTGCTCATAAGTTATAACTGCCAACATAAAATAATATAATAATCTTATACTATAATATAGTATATACGTTTAATAATATGTTTAATATATTAAATATTAATAATTGAAATTGATAGATGTAATAATTTATACTTTTAAATTGAAACGTTATTCTTAAACAATCGTGTACGAGTGGATTTATGGAGTAGGTATATATCAAACTTTTTTATGATTTAGATAGGAAAAAATTTGCTCATTACAATAAATCGTTTAAAAAAAGAAAAACAATTATTATAATAAAAACATTGTTGTAATTATTCTGTGTAATAGAAATTAGAATATGAAATAAAATATGATTATGGGTGAGATTAAGTGGTGAGATCTATCCATATGCATTAGGCGATATTAATTTTAATCATAATAGGTACATATGATCATTACATTAAAGCGTAATGTTTATAAACACAACAATCGTGGTAACGAAAAAAATGTTTGAAACAGAAATTAATTTGCCAACAATTGAATATTTTATCGACGTGAGCCGCAACAATAAATTTAAATTTATTCAATACATGACAATAACTTTCGGTTTTTCATTAGGTTTGTACGAGTCGTGCAAATCAAACATTTATGGGATCTAAACATGTTGTAGATTGTATATTAAGAATATACGTTAATGTTTGGAAAGTATATTGGGAAATGGCTGCACTATCAATGTTTGAGTTAAAAAGGGGAAAAACAAAATGTAAATTTATAAATTCTCTGTGCAGTATACTTGCGATAGTGAACAATAAACACGGTGTATTTTATAGTGTAAGTGTATACAATATTATTATATATAAACATTTTTTGATAATATTATTATAATATAATATTTAATATTATTAAGTTATTAGATTAAATATTTATATTATTTCAGAATAGAAGCCATAAAGGACAAGTAGCAATTTTTATAGTTTCGACATATTATATGAATTTATATAACCTTTTAATAGGTAATAATATCGTTTTGAAGTATGACGAACTGTGATGCACTAATGGACGCTTATAACATATTATAATATGTATATTATTTTCATAATATATTCATATAAATATTATGTATCCGTTTTATATTCCGTTCAAGAAATTTAATATTTTAAACCTTAAAATGTTGTTTAATAATTTATTTTTGAAAAGTATTTATTATACAGAGTGATTCACTAAACATACTTGCCCATTTTATCTTTGAAAATGCAGTTATTCAATTTAAAATTTTT
Organism: Aphis craccivora; assembly: GCA_009835225.1. Classification (NCBI taxonomy): domain Eukaryota; kingdom Metazoa; phylum Arthropoda; class Insecta; order Hemiptera; family Aphididae; genus Aphis; species Aphis craccivora. The sequence goes on along the minus strand of VUJU01002207.1, from coordinate 31,322 downwards.
GGAATTTTCAAATAGATCAACCATATTTTTAAATCCTTATCTATCTGTACTATTTAAGGATGAGTGTTTGAGTGTTCTATAAAAATACAAATACCAATCCTTTTTTTCTACAAGAGTCCCCTTTTTCTAAAACAAATTAATTAAAAAATAACTTTTTTTAAAATATCATTATTTAATAACGTATTAAAATCGAAATTCTTTGAACTAGCTTATGAATTATTTTACTTTGCTGACTAAGGATAATAATTCCAAATAATGGGTTAGTGGGATATGAGAGCTTTTGTGATTTTAAAATATTAGTAATTTGTATTAATATTAATTAACATTAAGAAATTTTAAAATTGATCCAAGTATAATAATTAATACAAGATAAAATATTATACCAACTTGATATTTTTTGTAAAATCATCAATCACATCTAAGAACTAATCTTTAATATAAATATTTTGGTAAGAATTAAAAAGTTAATCGTTAAAATTGTAAGTTTTAAGTTTAAACCTATTAAATCACAGTAAAGTGGAGGCATGTTCTTATTTAAAAAAATTTTATATTGCCACAGGACAATCTTAAAGTAAAACGAAAAATCTCCACAGTTTTATAATACATGATCTTTAAATATATTTAAAAATTCAAAAAAATCACATTTTAATGAATTAAATAAAAAAAAAAAATGGGGTTGATTGTGCTTAGCGAATCATCCTGTACATACATTTACAAAATACTCGATAATATAATACATAACACGAGGGATTGTTTTTATCAGTCAAAGACTGACGCCACTGATGTGTTATCTTTAGTCAATAGTTAATTTATTTATTTTAGGCCAATATAATAATTAATGGGTACCTATAGAAGTTACTAATATAATCGAATCATTTTCATGGTCGTCACACTCACATACAAAATATTTTAATGTATATAATTAATGTAATATTAAGTATTTTCATGTAAACTATATAATAATTGGTTAATTTTTAAAATATTCATTTAATATTGTTTTAGTAAACTATTTCAATTAGCTCATTGAAAGTTCTTCGAACTAATTCAAGTACCTGCTATTGTAATAAAATATTACGTCTACATTGAATGTAATGAATACTTGTTCAGACAGTGTGAAATGTCGAGGTCATAGAATAGCAGGTACGATTTTTTAATTAAGATTGTTAACTCATCCAATTTTAATGATAAAAATAAATAGACTTTATAACAGTAAAATGTAGACCATATACGCTTCACGCAAGTACTAATAATTGATGTAATATGATGAATTTTTGTGTGTTGTAACTATTGTAATAAAATAACTTAAATATTATTTAAATTAATTTGTTACAGTTAAACAACATAAACTTATTACAGGTTATACGTATCTGTATGAACATAAGTTTAGGATGTGAAATAAAGAACAATTAGTGGTATGCATCAATATAACTATTTATAATATATAATATAATCTATTTATATATATATATATATATATAATATTATAATTACATAGATTTTATGTATAATTTTTATCAAATCAAATTCAAATTCTTAATAACATATTTATTATGTTGAAATAACATTATATAATTTCAATTTAACTTATACTAGTAATGTCTAGGTCGAAAAAGTATCTTCAATTTTTGTTTTTTAATTTTATTATGTTTATCATTAATTGTTTATAGCGAATCGAAAATATAGGTATGAATTCAAAGTATTTTTTATGATCCTTCAGGATTTTGTCACGTCGTTTTTCTAATAATACAACCATGAAAGTTTGATATTATAACTTTTCAAATCTATAATATAGTATAAGAAAATTATATTAATGGTTAGCGTGAATACAGAACAATAAAATTATAACTGAAAAGATAGCATCAACCTGGTATTATTAGCATTATTGACTGTAAATATGCTTTAAAACTTTTTTATATACATACAAAGGTATTGCAGTTGATATAACGTTTAGTCGTGTTTCGTTTACCCACAATTCGTTTATGAGCTGAAATGTGTAAAATTATCATGGAAAAAAGTCTGATTCGAATGTCAGGTCAAATTATAATAATATACTTACATTAAAAATCATAGGAAGTACTATTATGATAATATATAATATGATACACCTGGTGTTTTAACAGTCCAGAGTACCATCGTGTAGTATAGAAAAATAATGTAATTTAATGAGAATTACGGCATCGTACATCATTTCTTATTTCACGATTCTCCGATTATTTAGAAGTTTTTATACTTCTGATTATAATACTTGAAGAGTTACGTTAATGATGCACTTTAATAAATAATATCTTTATCAATAAATGTTTAATTCGAATTAATCAAAGAAATTTATGAATCAATAATTAATCAATTAATCTATACTAGTGTATACGTCATATCCGCATAACTTTTAGATTTCATTTTCATTTTTTTCTCTTCTTAGTTAGGTTATAGGTACAAATGTAGAATAACAAATAGCAGCAACAAAGCAAAATAAATTCAATTTAATTAACTAATTTATAGCTATATATACTATTAATAGTATCTAAATAAATTATGAGAATTCCTAAAATTTAGATAGAAAAAAAATTTCTTCCAAAAATGTATTACACTAAATTTGTTTATATACAATTTAAAGTATATTAAACTGTTTTTTTTTTTGGCTACCCTATTTTTAAGAATTGTAAAAGTTAAAAAACTATAATCGAACAATGACAAAATCAATTTAAAGTGGGGAAGGCAGTGTATAATATTAATAATAATATAGTGAGTGGATCACGAGCGATCACGTCCAAGAGAAACCCATAAGTATACGTAACCCGCGAACGTTTAATAATGGGCACGTTCAATTCGTGGCTTTCGAAAAACCAAATATATATTGGACCTGAAACAAAAAAAAAATAAATAAATAAATTATTACAATGCTATGGCCAATATCGTGAAATGAGGGATATTATTATGTTCTGCTGTTCAATTGCGACGATGAAAGTCTCATCACGGAGGTCGCGCAAATACATATTGGTCGCTCTAACCACTTACTGTTTGGACATTGAAAATAGATAAAATCTAGTCACGGGGAACTAATATCTAGTTGTAAATATCAATATAATATATACGTTATCAAACGTAATCGTCAAATCATACATATCTTGAAACTAACTATGATTACTTCAACTAATAGTATCAAGTATAAGTATATACTATATCATATTACTATTTTCAAATAGAAATCAATAAAAATAAATTTATAGAGCTTAAAATATGTTTATGTTTTTTTAGGCAATGATATATTTTTTTACATAATACTTGTATTAATAATAATAAGTTCAATACACATAATACCTGTAGTACTATAATACATAAAACAACATAATAATATTATTATTTTTTTGTTTTTATAGGTATTTGTAGTATAATAGTCGAATTATATTTCGAGTGTATTGGTATTGATCAGTTAAATCATAATACTATGCTGGCTAATTAGAATAAAATAATATATTAAAATAATATTTAAACCTATTGTTTATTTTATAATTGTTATCGTCAGTCAGTAAATTTATTTGGATACAATTTCATGGTTTATATTATTTTCATACTTAAAAATTAGTATTAATAATTTATCTGTTAATTGTTTTTATTCTAAGTACACTATTAGTTTTTTTTAAGTAGTTCTATTTTACAAAAATTACCTTTAATTTTAAATGTTTTTATTTTAATTTAAGTGTATAGTTTTTCAAGAATGCTTCTGGATCAGATGAGTAACTAATAATAATGCATTTTCTAATATTATCCACATCATTCTAGCCATTCTAGGTATAGAATCATTTGATTTGTTTTATTTTATTTTTTATCATTGGTATAATGATATTTTAAAAAGAAAATCAAGATTTTAGATGTAAAATGGATTATTAATGATAAGTGAAAAATATGTTTCATTTCTATTACAGAATTATCAAAATATAATTGATAATGTATAGGTAAGTTTATTTTATCTGTATAATATTAGAAACAATTTTAATAACCTCATTTAAGTTAAAATACTACACGTTTTTAATTGTATAACTAGTATTTTTATATTAATTATATTTATTTTAGCTATATGTGTACACATATTATATCAGTATTGAATTTAGTAGACAAAAATGTATCAATTATTTAACAATGTAATACAATATTTTAATAATGAAGTACGTTTTTTATAAATTAGTAATATTTAATCAGATTGGACAACAACGATTACTGTTTATTAGATCACCATTAATATCACATACCTTTTGAATTTAGCACTGCTAATGAAGGTATTGGCAGATTTTCGGTCACATAAGAGATACTATTTCATTAAATCAAAAATGTATTTTAAACATTTTCATATTAGCTTAAAATATACATAGCACGATGAATCGTGACATTTTCACCTATTATAGCTGCCCGGAAATTCATCGTTATCCTCTGTTTGATACCTCAAATGCAATACCTCATGAAACATTTAAGTTAAAATAATATCAATTTCCATAATGTGCTAAAGTGATGAGGAAACTTGCATTGAAAATTGAATACAAAGTTCCTTATAAGTTAGTCTTATAGTGATTCAAAAATTATAAAAATACATAGGCGCAATTTTTTTATTAGTGTTGAAGTTCAAGTATCAACAAAAATTCATCAAAATGGTGAATATTTGCAAATTATTTTGTAGTTAAAATTTATAAAAAATTTGTGTAAACATCTAAAAGTTGAAAATGTAATATAAAATTTTCCTTAAGTTTGGCTTACAGTAATTATAAAAGAACTTGAACGTTGTCCAGTTGTCCAATTAAAAAAATATTATCTTTAGTTTAAATTATAACGAAATCCAAAGTTCACTCGTAAAATAACGATTTACTATCAAATAATTTTAGATTTTTGTTATAGTTAAAAATAATTAGTCGTAAAAACTTTAAATATATACCTACACCAGTTGTTTAAATTGGCATTATCTGTACATGATTTAATGTTGGGGTATTCAGCTCATTAAAACATAAACCACCTTTTTAACCTCCCAATTTAAAATATAACATATTTTATATATTATATCCTATTTTAAGTGTACCTATCTATATTTCTTTATATATACCTCAGGCTACAATGTTCCAAAAATTGACACTTTAACGCACACATCACAACAACAACATTGCATGCATCACTGCACGGTGGTCGGTAAACGTCAGACGATTATAGGTATTTACTATTTTATCGTGATAATAATTATTACTCTGTAGGTATTAACAATATACATCAGTGTATAAAATTATAAAACACTGTAATTTATAATACAAATGTCGGCTGTAGTATCGTGCTGCGAACCACGACAGCCGAATATACCGATAATAGCACACAAAATTAACATATTCTATAACATTACTTTGTACTTTAAACGTATATAACATATATATATATATAAATTTCAAAAACAATTGGGGCCATTTTATGATTCAACAAAGTTATTAAAAGCTATGCCCTGCAGACATCCTGTGGCGAGACATTAGGTTAAAAGCCACCGCGTCCTACGCTCACCGATGGGCGAAGAGAAAGAGACAGAGATAGGAAAAAGGAGTTCAGCGAACAAAGAAAAAACAACTATAATATTTGATCTTAGAAATAATAAAACAAAATTAAAACGAGTTAACACATTTTTTGTCCATTTTTAATTTACGCGGCAGTCCAATACTAATATATATTTAATTGATTATATTAGGTATCTACAGATGTATTAATATTATATTATTATAATAATTTAGCATTTTTCTGGGGTATAGTCCTTCAAACAAACCTAGAAATTAAAATAGTAGATATTAAAATTTTGATTTTTGAAATTTTTATTTATACTCAAATACCCTTTTTGAAAATCTTGATTTTTTTTTTTTTTTGAACCAGGTATTTTAAGGAGTGTTTGGTGTTAATACAAACTTCTGTTTTCGAATAAAATAAAAAACAAAATAGGTATTAATTTTTTTTTTTTTTTTTAAACAATGATGCTTTTACCTAATTCAAAATTCAAACTAATAATTTTTCTTTATACTTACAACTAATTGTGCGCTTTCAATATTTTATTTGTTCGTATTTACTTTGTTAAACCAGATTGTTAAATTATATTGACCATTTTGTATAATATTTTCATATTTTAAAAAGTGTAAAAGACATTTCCTTTTCATGAAATTAACAATTTTTCACGAAAAGATCGATTTCAAGAAGTTACTAAGACATATAAATCAATTGTCGTATTGTATCAAGTTCTAAATATTCAAATATACTTTTTGATACAATTGAATATATAATATAAATCTACAACACTCACATAACAGACTAGTTTTAGTTCAATAATTTTTTAATAATTTATTTGCAATTTAATCAATTTATTTAAGTATATTAAATTATTAACTATTTTAAGTAATTGTATATTTATGTAAATACCTAATTTATAACTAATAACTATTTAAGTTAAGTAACTGAATTATACATAAATAATAATAATAATATCATTATACCAGCTATTGTTGAAGTTTTCAATCTATTCGATTAATGTTATTTGTTGTAATTTAGATATAAAAGTTTACCTACCGTTTTTATACAATTTAGTAAATAATAACAACTATAGGTAATTTTGTTATTTATTAAAAAAGTTTGAAAAAATTCTGTTGTTCGAACGTATTAATATTTTCCAAGATACTAAATGTATAATAGGTATACCTATATTTTATTAAATGTATTGATTTATTTTTAATGTTTATAAGTACAAATGCCTATACATTTTATGCGATTTCTTGTACAACGCCCTGTTAATCTGTTCTGATAAAACATAATATGTCCTTAAATTTCCCCAAACATACCTTTTTCATCGTAGTTGGTTAGTTTTATTTAAATTTTATATAGGTATATATATTTTAGTAAAATTGTCATTGTGAGTAAAAATTTGAATTCTATTTTTCTATAGTATTGAGTAGAATTTAGTATTTACATTAATTTATTTGGTAACAATGGAGTTTACATTAATTTTGCAGGTTTATGTCCAGTATCCGAAAATCGGTGGTGTTTACCTATTAATACCTAGAATTATTATTTCCAATCATAATATAATCATATTATGATTGATCATTTATAAAATTAGGTATTAGAGTAGGTATATCTAAATTCAATAATCTATATTATTCTAAGAATTTAAGTGAGCACAGGACAGCAATAAAAAATTTAAAACTCCGATCCATTAAAGCAGTATTTCCCAACCTTTTTTTACTCAACGCCCCTTTAAGATTTAAAAAATCTCATATCCCTCCCCCCCATCAATTTTTTAAAAACATTAACATTTTAGTTTTTAATAAGCTATTTAATTAAAGAAATAAGAACAGGAAAATGGCAACCATGTTGGGTTGATCATAATATTATGTATATAATACCTCATTCGCTGATAGACTGAACCTGTGCGACGAACAAAAACCCGTCGATTCTCCCTATTACAACACTTGACGGTTACGGTTTGCCTACTTATCACCTGTTGCGAAGAGGGAATTTTTAACGGAGCGCTCATCAGTCGGATGCACGAAATGGTCCAGTATCTCGGCGAACACTATATCTATAGTGTGTAATGGTATACATAGTAAAGTTTCTTTTTAATATGTTAATTAATCGTTGTTACGTTTAATAAATAACGAAATACAAAACATTACAATACAGTAGCTACTATAGCTAGAAAAGTGCCGCTCCCCCACCAATTTTTTTTTATAATTATTGGTTATTTTGATAATAATAATAATGTGTAACTAATACCTATAGTAATAATATAATAACATATCAATCATAATGATATGATAAATGATCACCTCAACCACGATTAAAAAGATAAAAGTTCACTCCTGCAACTATTGCCTTAAAAAGTTTAAGAAATGAAATTGAGTTTAAATAAATTTTTGATGAAATCAATTTAAAATGCCAGTAAAGTTGTGTTTCCTATAGTTCCAAAAATAGTAGCAATTTGAAAACACGGAGATAATTAATATTTAATATACACAGTACATACTACATATATATAATGAATTAATAGTTGTTGTACTTACTTCAGGGTCTACATTTTTTTTAATCCATATTTAGATGACTTGCTTTCTTCTTTTAATGGGCATGTTAAAATATTAGTTTCTCATAGGCCAAACAAATAAGGTAAAATTTTTTCTGTCTATACACTTAAATATTATAACATTATACTACGTAACTTATTAGATAGATAACTATTCCAACTTATATATTATATAAAAAAATGTATATTAAATTGGTGACATGATGTCACTGACATCGCGATAAGACCAACAATAAATTATTTGTAGAACTCTTGATTAAAATCACAATTTTTCATAATTTTTCATGTACAAGTTTTTGTGTTTTACGTGAATTATTTCATTATATTACAGATTAATTTATAATTAGTTAAATAAAAATATTTGAATTTTCTATTTGACAAATATACGGGGGCTTTTTGATCCAGAATTTTTGGCCATTACATTATTTTAGTCACCGATGCAAAATTGTATAATTAATTTATCATTATAATGATATCACCCGATATAGATTTATGAATTGACCGTTTCTATTAGGTCACGAACACCGATCTTATAATATTATGTACCTACAATCTACATATTTTGTTTTTTTCTTTTAAAAATTGTTATTTGTTTAAAAAATAGATATTGCGGTTTTATTAACTGTTAGAAATCGTTTATTTGTTAATTGTTTTACCATAAGGCATACATGTATATTGTACATATAACAAATGTTCAAATATTAATAATCGTTCTCAAATTAAGATTCTTAATGACTTTGTTGTTGTTGATGATCTGAAATGCTTTTGTATATTTAGATATGATATAGAATCAACATGATATATTTATTATTATGAGATTTTTAATTTTGTTTTTAAATAATATTTAAATCATATTGTGTTGGTAACGCTAAACAATTATTTAGTGATCCCCAGGATCAGAAACACAAGTATAATAGTGGTAAAATTCAAATAGTTTTAAAACTTTTTTTGTGTTTGCTATATTACATAGCCAATAGATATAAGGTAATCGAAATAACAATGCTCTTAAAACCACATGGCACTTGGTACTGTATGATATTTTACTGTAAATAAAAGGCAAAAGGGCTAAGCGATATTAAATATACACGGAACAACCGACAGTTCAAGTATTCAAACACACAATAATATTTTAGTGTATTTCTAACTATTTAATAATGAGATAATTTATTTTTATTTTTTTGGACAAAAAACTTTCTAATAGAAATACCAAATGCTAAGAGCTGTGACTTTTTTGGGTGGGAGGGGGTCAAGTGATTAAAAAGTTGTGTGCGCTAACATAATAGTATGGCACTTGACCCTTACTATTACTATACTTATCAAATTGTTTTTATTTTTGTTACACTTTATATGATTGAAAATGTGTTGTTCCTTTCGTTTAATTTTTTTGTTAATATATTTGCTGAATGAATCAAATAAGTTGTCTTGAAAAGTAATATAATTGTCGCATGACCATGTTTGCCTTTTACCAGTAAAATGATCCGTCTCATCTGGCAGATATCGGATAATTGTTGCGCTTAAAATGTAGCAGGAGGATATTTTGCACAGCTCTCTATTGTATAATACCACTTACTGTGTAGAACGCAGAAATACATAATATTCAATTAGTTCTGCGCGGTGTTCTAGTATAATATTCTTTCACGTGGGCGCTATCATCCGAATCTGAATGTGAAAAAAATTAAATCCATATTCCATACACCAACGTACGTGAAATAGGCAGGTATATAATGAGTATTATGTATACCGGGTGGTTCATTGAACAAAAAATAGGTACCAATCTTAATACGTAAATTATAAATTATTTTTTAATTTTCTAAATTTAACATGGGTATTGATACCATGCAAAATTGTAGTATACTATTTCAATCATCTAAATACTTAAAATATTTATAACTAGAACTCAGAGTTTGTAAGAAAATAAATCGTTAAAAAAGCATCTAAAATAGCCAAAAAAAGAAAATCTGGTACCTAAAATTATAGTTTTTATTTGACATTAAATTATAATTATAATTTTATTATATTATGACAATATCACTTGTTTCTGGAAATAGTAAGATAATTAAATTAAATAGAAATGTATGAAATTTTCTTTAAAATGTGTACAAATTTAAAAAAATACTTACTAGTATAAAGCAAAATAAAATTTGCTTCAATCAATCAGAAAAATATATATAAGAAATCTTTTTAGTTTGTACTACTCTCCTCGTCAAAATAGCGCTTGCCATACATTTTGAGTCCTAAACAGTTATAATTACCATAATAATTAACTATATATTGGAGATATATATATGGTAGTTTTTTGAAATCCTCAGGGCTCAGGAAAATATTCTATTTCAGATAACAAAATTAAAATCGTATACATATAAAAATACTCCATTTTTTTTAATAAAATTCAATAAAAGTAAGAAGTGTTTACTATTAAAAGAATCATACTGTGTGCGTGTTGCGTTGATTACACCATGACTAAGATACACGTGGGCGTAGGATACGTGGTGCATAATAATATGTATGTAATATAGTTTACCAAAATATCGTTGATATACATGCTGCCTATGCTTGCCTATTTCAATATAACATATAATAAAATAAATTGCTGTATAATATATACATTTATGAACCGGATGATCCATTTAATATAAGACACTTATTATTTCAATAATTATTTAAAAACAGTTTTGCAAATTTTTATCGTTATTGTTTTTAAAATTATTTGAATTTGTATACAATTATTGAACTAGTTTATTTAAGTGTTTATGTTAAAGGTTACGCTGAAAATGTTAGACACTTATTATAAGTATAATACATTCATCTTGACTTCAAATATTAAGGAGTTATATAAGTAATAAACAACTTGTCCGAAATTTTTGATTTTTATGGATCCTCAAATACTCTAAATTTTGCTTTGGAATATGAAATAAAAAATATTTGTTATTATTTAAAATAGTAAAAACACTAAAAACTATAATTTATGTTTTTGAATGACATTATTATACTAAATTTTAATAAAAAGTGAGTGGCTTACGTTGATCACCCCGTATATGGGGATTCACTATCACTGATACGTGAGATAATAATAATATGCTCACTACATTCACTAATGTCTAATATATGATGTATATATATTATATGCTGGTAATTGGTATAGTAATAATGATAATAATACGTGAAATATATTATGTATAAAATATTAATAATAATTATACATCCGAGACGGAGAGTGTTTTTCGTTGCCAAGAGAACGGTGTTATATATACATGTGTGTGTGTGTGTGTGTCTGTCGCGAGAAGTTTGGTTGGCCAACATCATAATACAGCGTCCTTGTCCTGAATACCGCGAAACTACTGCAACAGTGGATTGGATCGAATTGCACTGCATATGAAAACATTTTACTTAAAACAAAAAAAATAATTGTATATATAGGTAACAACTGTATTAACTAGGACTGGTAGTTTAATGTATTAAAAATACTAATAATAATCGAAAAAATGCGCTATATAAATTCCGAAAAATGGATTTAACAACCTTTTTTTTTTTTTTTTGAAAATATGATAATTTATAATCAGTACAATAATCAAAAAATATGAAAATCAAATTTTTAGATAGTGAGGAATTAGAAGCTGTGTGTAGGAAAGTCGTTTACTGGCAGCACCTCAGAAACGACCTTATAAAATATGAATGTAAAAAAATTAAGTATAAATCGTACAGTATTCTGTAAATATATTTATTATATTTACTATATAATTACATTAAAAAAAAGGAATATCTATATAATGTAAAATAAAATATTTATAAAACAAAAATTAAAAATTAATAGACATATGTATACAATGTGTGTAAATAATTAATAGATTAACTATTATATAATTCATATTAAATGATAAAATATATTGACATTGAAATAATTTATTTTACTGTTATAGTAATACAGCGTATTGGTTTAAATTTTCCCAAATATTTAAATTAGTGCTATCTATTACACAGTTAAATGAATGTTCAAAATATTTTAGATTTTTTTGAGTTTTATATAGACAACTAAAATTATTGATTTTTCTAGGTATTTTTTTTTTTTTTTTTTTGAAGGCCGATAAAAAAATTTTGAGAGTTCAAGAAACTTAAAAATTCAATAGAAGGTTTCTTATAATTCGTTATTATTAAAATTAAAAAAAAGGTGAAAATCTTAAGTCACAATTTTTTTTTTAAGCTTTCAAGTTCAAATTTTTACGAAATATATCAAAATCACGAAAATGTACTAACATTTTTGTAGTATATATTGACAATCGTAAAATTTTTCTTATTTATATCTAAGGTTAAAAAATTTAACACTAAGTTTTCCATAAGTATTTCTTCAAATAACTTTAAAGAAAACTCGAAGCTTCATTATAAAAAAAATGTTATGAGCGTTTGAATTTTTAATTTTAACGAAATCAAGAAACGATAACAATTTATCCTTAAACGATTTTCAATATTTGTTAGTAGTTTTCACCAGCATGCTCTGCCCCCGTTTGAAAATTGTACTATGCAGGGTGTATCAGACTGAACTGACTAAAAAAAAAAAAAAAAATGATGCTAATTAAACGTACAATAAAAATTGTGAAAATTATATATTTAATAAATAATTTAAGAAGTATACTCATTTCAAGAAATTTCCAAAAATAATATTTTGAAAGAAGTTATAACACTCCAAATTAATTTATGCAAAAAAATATTGATATTTTAAAAAATTCTAAACTAACTGATTTAGATAAATATTATTACCATCAAAATTTTTCTTTTAATTGAATTTACAAATTAGCTATTTTGAATTTTTCATTAGAAATTTAATCAAATTTAAATTTTTTTATTTTTACTATTAAAAAAAAAAAAAAAAAATTATATTGTACGTGTAGCGCAAGTGTCTCTTAATAATAAATAAAAAAAATATTAATAAGAATAAAAGTTATTCTAAAAGTCAGTTCTATCTGTTACACTTTGTATATCTTATACCTATGTAAAATAATAGTAATTTAAGGTGTTTATAAATTCTCATAAATATACTTTTAGATAATAAAAATAATTTTTTTCTCACATTAATATCATTATTCATACACCAGGGAAACATAATATTATAACATCGCTAAATGAATAACAATAATAATGATTATTAAATAACAACATTGGGCATAGTATTCTGTGGGTTTTCGCATCATACATTCATACAGCCAATCAAAACGCTACTGACTTACTATACTACTTTTCTATTGGTTATTATTATTATTGGATGTGTTTCAACCCATCTTAACTACTCTAGTCTCAAGATTAAGTACGTCAGTTGACCGTCGTAGTTAGAATGCAATAATCTATACATTAAACCGCAAAGCACCAAGCCGTTGTCACATCTCATATACGTTGAAATAATTGATTCATCGTCGATTCTATATACACATTCTAAGGTGGGTCGTGGGCTTTAGTATAAACGTTTTAAACAATTATTTTAATATATTATAATATATTATACATATACGTTGAAGTTACAGAAATTTTACAGAAGATACATAAAACTTATTTTGTGTAACTTATAATGTTGGCTTTTCGAAATAAATTAAATAAAGATACACATAATGTTACTATAGAAACACATACACCATACACATAAGTAGATAGGTATGTTTTATTTTCATACCAAATAGTGCGTTTAGATACAAATAACATATTTCTGTAAAATTCTGAACATTTCAAAATATTGGACATGTTCTCTTATAAAAGTGGTACTCAAACCTCCAGCAAACAGTCAGGTATAACAGTAAAAAATTTGGTGACGAACCTTGAACGGTGTAGATTTGTATGCGTGACAAAAGATCAGGACTTGCTTTTATAGTATAGACTATAGATTATTCAAAAAGTATAAGTCGTAGATACTTGAAAATTTCCCCAGTTCTTTAGATTGGAATTTTCTATACATAAATTCATTTTAAAAATATTTTAAGGTGATTTATAGGTATTTGAAATATTCGTTTTTGTTTAGTTCTTTTTATAAATATCGATAACATTTTTTTGGTTTAGTCAAAATACTTGAAAATTTAATACAAAGTTCTTCATTAATTAGCCTTATAGTTTTTTTTTTTTTTTAATCACTATTCAAAAATTATAAGAATACATAGGCACAATTTATTTTATTAGTGTTTTAAGTTAAAATATTGACAAAAATTCGTCAACGCATCTTGAATATTTGCAAATTATTTTGTAGTTGAAATTTATAAAAAAAATGTTGTATAAAAAGCTTTGAGTTGAAAATTTAATACAAGATTTTCCATAAGTTTGGTTTACAATAATTATAAAAGAACTTACATTTTGGGGTATTTAGGTCATTAAAACATAAACCACTTTTTTACCACCCACTGAAAAATATATCACAGGCTGACAATGCATCTCCGTTCAGAATCGTTTTTCGTAAATAACGATACCTATCATTGGATTCAAATTGAATATATCCATTATAGTGACCTACTGTATAGCAGAGCATTACTCACTTAACTACTCTTTTTTTTTTACTTCTATATATTTCATAAATTATATTATTTAACAATAAAGGTACCTATGATTTGGTTGTAAGTCTTAAAATGATTTTAAAAAAAAATAATAATAATCATGTTATAGTAACACGATTTTCTCCTCCTCTAATTTTTTAGCTAGTTATACCAATGATCGCTATAATCGTTGTGTAAACAGTTTGTTAAAAAAGTTTGTTTTTGATGTTTGAAATGTCTTGGCTACTGAAGCGTCATCAAGATCATTGTCAGTGTTCGTCTTACTCTTCCGCTGCACGGCGAGCTCGTCGTGCATGTTTTGTATACTTGAAGAGCACAATAATTATATTAAGTAGGTACCTACCTAAGGTTAAGCTATACGTGTGTGATTGAGCTGCTTAATATTATAATAAAGTATTTATTTTGAATTTTCACATTGCTTGGGAATAATTTTTTCTGCAAATCGGTCTAAAATTCATAATAGTATTTTAAATATTTTAAACGTATTCCGTCTGCAGTTAATAAGTAGAATACGTATTTATAATATAAATCATAAGCTATGGAGCCACTTTTGACACTCAAACTTTTTCAAATGATCTCTGATCT
The DNA here is from genome assembly GCA_009835225.1 of Aphis craccivora. Taxonomy (NCBI): domain Eukaryota; kingdom Metazoa; phylum Arthropoda; class Insecta; order Hemiptera; family Aphididae; genus Aphis; species Aphis craccivora. Next base: position 16,139 of record VUJU01002207.1, on the reverse strand, counting down.
ACTATCTAGTTGAAATCATTCTTTCATAGCCATATTTTTCAATAAGCAAAATACACATGTTATCGGTTGCAAAACGTAATTAAAATGCCAAAACTTTCAACACATCCGTGATACATAAAAATAATATTATACACTATATGATGTACCAACAACTTAATTGCACATACAAATACTTACCACAATATCAATAGAGAAATTCAGAAATAACATTAGGTAGGTAAATTATTTTTTTTTCACAACAATAAAACTTTTTTTGGTTAAATTAAAAAAAAAAAAATTTACCTAATTAGCCAACATAACTTTAGTTAATTTTCATCAGAATCTCGTTATAATAAAACTATATTATATAGTATTATGCAGTTTATGTTGTACATTTTTTAACCAACTTTACAGCTGCCCATTCATGTGCAGTAGTAATTCATAATTGTAATATTATTGTAACGACACAAGTCGAGTTCATTAAACTCAAGTAGTATAGATATTTTTTTCTAGGTAGCGATCGACTAGACGGCAGGTAGGTATATTACAAATATATGTACACACCGTACCTACATAACCTATATATTTATATACATTTAGCTGAATAACAAGCACTGTGAGAGTGTGAGATGTACACACTTGTTATAATGTGAGAAATGTGCGATTAATAACTATGACACATGGTACTTATAATATTACGCAATAGAAAGTAACCGCGAGAAAATTCGAAATAAATAAATTACAAAATATTACTGTTAGTATAGGTAAACCTAAAACCTAAACACAGTATTTCCCGGAAATAACGTCTTCTTGAACGTTAAGTATCTCTGCACTGCACATCAACCTATTGAGTCGATAATAAATTCCATTGTATTTTTAATTTTTTTAATTTTTATGTAAATACCAACCGAATTTACGTAGAACAGTGTGAACACAAAAGTGGTTAAATAGTCAATAGTATAAAATTAATCTAATTATTTTTAAATGACATTGCGTATAAATAAAATGTAATAATATCTACAAAAGTGTTTGAAAAGAATATTTTTAAATTACAACAATATAACAAAAATCGTTAATTTTCGTTTAAATATTTAATTTTATTCAAATATTCTATAAAATGTCTAAAAATAATTTTTTTATTACAGTATAAACGCACTATAAACTAGGTACTTATAAGGAACATTGTATTCATTTTTCATGATACTTATCTTGAAATTGACTTTAAAATTGAATATTTTATACATTTTTTAATACAAAATACCCAGCAAATGTTTGTGATTTTTATGGATTTTTTCAAAACTTGAATTTCAAATGCTTAAAAAAAACAACTGTCTAATTTACTAAAAAGTTATTACAAAACTTATGAAAAATCTTATATCATATTTTTAAGTTTTTTAAATAAATAGCCCAAAAATATTTAAAAGATTTATCATTTATAGAAAATTGTAATTTAATAACTTGTTAAAAACTACAAGTATCTAGTGTTAATTATTTTTGAACTGCAATCAAAAAAAAAAAATATATAAAAATAAAGTACCAAACCCTCAACTGTAAGCTGTTTAATGTCCTTCTACATATGTCATATAAGTATAAAATATATATTATATTATATCTTGTTAAAATAATTTATGAATTTTCGTTAAATAAAAATTTCAATTCTGTAATTTAGTTCCTTCCTAAAAAATATTATAGAAATTATGCTGATCAACTTAAATGTTTTGCAAATATTACATTATTTTCAAAATGTGAAATCGTATGTTAAGTGTTTACTCAATTAGTATAAAATATTTGATCATTTTTGTTATTGAATCGTATAAATAAATTGGATAGGGTCAATTAATCTTTAATCAATATTAACAATTTGCGATAAAAAATTAGACGCTTTATCAATAAAATGCTTATACAACCATTCAGTCAATATTAATTTTGATAATGTCTATCGGCGAGTTTTCAAAACAGATAGATTAAGTTAGGTTAACCTAGTGAGGTGAATACTTTATAAAATAATTTTCAATCTATTTTGACTTTTTTTCGATTAATTTAATTTATGTATTATTAAAATATTCAGTCATACAACATTTTTCTTTTTTATCAAACAAAAATATTTTTAATACTAATATAATCCTATTATGTATTTTATAATTAAACCATGCATAAACTGTAAAATATTTTATAATATTTTATGCCAAAATGTTAGTGAGTGTGTGAATTGAGACAGATAAATAGGGTACATAATTTTAAATTATAATTGAACTAGGTTAGGTTAGGTACATGACTTTACTGAACCTTGTGGTAAATTACACTGCCTAATCTGGTAGGTACCTATGTATTACTATTATTTTTGTAGAATCACATAATTTAATACGTATAAATGTTTCGACCAAACCTAACCTAACCTAACCTTACAAATGCTATATTGACGTCATACAACATTATTAATATATCACAATAATAAAATGTATTGGTTGCATTCTTCGAGTGAATTATGTAAATGTCAATAATCTAGAACAATATGAAATTAAACAGTAATGCGATTAATAACCTAACCTATTATGTATGTATAAGTTATCTGTTAGGTAATTACAGTGGCGTAGATACGATTTTTTTCTGGGGGGGGGTTTATATTATATTTATGATACAAATTACGAGATATTAGTACTTCGTTTTTATTTTGTTCTAACCATTATATAAAATATTTTGGTTTAAGGGGGGAGGGGTGGAAACCCCCTAAACCACCCCCGTAAATACGCCACTGGGTAATTATAAAAAACAGCTCTAAGTTAAAACTATTTATGTACGAATACAGATATGTATGTAAAAAAAATATTAATAATAATATTATTTTTACTTATATTTTGTATGATAAAAATTTATAAATTATACTATAATAATAATACGTATTTAATAATGTACCGCGATAAATAAAACCAGCAGGACAAAATGTATAATAATTTGTACTGCTTACCAAAAAAAAAAACCATTCATTATTTTAAGAAATAGATTTATCGGGAGTTATAATAAAACATAAGGGTGGGTCCACTAAAAAAATGTGCATGATCGCGTTTACTATCTTCATGCCTTATGGTATGCCTACTTATTTTTACATGAAACATCGACAATTCTCATCCATATAGCTAGATAAACGCAATATAACATATATTTAATATCATTAATTCCATATCATAGCAAAATGTATACATATAGTGATTCATTAAATCGGCAAGCCAATTAAGTTAGGTTAGGTTAGGTTAGTTAGGTTAACTAAGTGTAGGTATATATGAGTTTATTTTTAATATAATTAAAGAAAATATATGTTTAAAATAAATGTATGTCTTAAATAAATAATTAGTCTTCACTCCCGAGTCCTGACCATTTCATATAAACGTATTTAATACTGAAGTGACCACAGTATGAATTATGATCGTTCATATAATTAATCGGATAAAATGTATATGATAAACTAAAACGTATTATAAATGTGTAGGATGTAGTACGGGTTTCATGTATAATTTTCAGTTATTTATGTATTTGTGAGTATAGTATGATGTTGATCGATTTGTCAAACAATTATGTAGTTTATTAAAAAGAAAAGTACCTATTTAATTATTATAATGTATAGACGCGATGGGTATACCTACTATGATGACTAGGAACCAATAATTCATAGTTTGTACTATGATTACATTAGCTTAACATTTATTTAACCGTGTAGATACTAATACTAATAATAGTAGTTTTCGTTCTAGTGTAAATCCAACAATTTATCGATCTGTTATCCAAGTGTTTTATCCGATTATTAAGTTATTATACAGGGTGATTTGACACGCATGCTGCTCATCCTTTATTTTTATTCAATAAAAGAGTTATTCAAATTCGAGTTATTGAAATTTTTTCATACAGACCATATTTTTTAATTCTTGAGATTTTTTATACTATTTAAAGAATATTTTGTGGAAATAAAGTTTCTACAATTCAAATGAGTACCACTCTTTTCTACTGTATATTATTTCACAAATCATTTTTTTTTTTTTTAATGTTTTCGTATCAAAATCAAAATTTAAAAAGGTCGTTTTTAAGTTATTTAAGTTTGTGTACTAAGGATTAAAAGGATAAAAAAAAGTTCTATGATTATGATTTTGGAAAATATTAGTGCTATAGTGACTTGGAAATTTTAGTAATTAATATTAATCTGTCAACATTTTAATTTGAAAAAACTGTCCAAGTACAATAAATACTAGATCCACAATATTAATTTTATTTTATTTTATATAAAAGGAAATGGAGCATACATGTTGACATACTCTGAATTATTTTTATTAATAATTATTTTTTTAGTAAATAAACCTTAACCATACATTCAGTGTCAACTCCTGAGAGGAGGGGCTAGGGACCACCCACAAAGCCCGTATTTTAAAAAAAATTGTAAAAATAAAACAATAAACCCTCAACGAGTCTCAAGGAATCTATTGATATAATTTTTGTTAAAAACGGTCCAGTAGTGTAAGTGGAAGATTAACAAACAAACATTTGTTTTTATATATTAGATTGCATAACAACTAATAGATGTATTGAAATAACTCATAAGTGTTATAGTTCTAAATTATAACTATTTTATACATGTATATTTGAATTGAAATACGACTATATTGCCTATTTAAAACTCCTTAAAAAGCCTGTTAGTTGTATTCGAGCAAGAGAGGTAATAATTTAGTACCTGTTTACTCATTATAGAACTATATAAATTTAAAATAAATAACATAGTTCTATATTCTAATATCGTACATATCATAATTAATGAGGTGGAACTGAATTGATAAGTGTTAACGAAAATAATCTATAGGCCACATTAAAATTTATTAACGCATTACTTACAGAAACTATAATCATTAGATTTCTATAATATAGGTAGGTATTACACAAATAAAAATTATATAATTCAATTTTTTTCATTTTTACTCTAAAATGTTTAAATGTATGTGATAATATTCAAAAATAAATATACTTTAAGTATAACTATCAGTCACTGGTCTTGTGAAGACCCACAAAAAAAAATTATTGTACTTAACACATTTTTTGCTTTTGTTTTTTTTTTTTTTTTTAGGGATAGTAGAATTTTACTTACCTCGTTTTATTATTTTACAATATTCTTTCATCAATTTCAACAACGCAATCCGTTGGACATCAGATTTTAAATAGATTTATTCAAATAATTTTAACACATTAACCTCTCTAAATTTACTGTTCCCTACTACTATATTGCAATTACTTTAGTATTCTATACTCATTTTTAATTCTCGTTTGTAAAATTCAATCGGGGTTAATTCGTATTGGACCTACCGTAAATAAAACAAATAGTACATTAGAAAGTTTTACATTAGTACTCTTAATTCAATTATTTGTCTTAACGCCTTTTCCATTCTTTACAAAGTGATTCAATAGTTTATCATTGGTCGCATTGTATCGTCATTAATCATCAGTCATCACTATATAATGTACATCCGTCATTCAATACACCGATTTCATGACCGTATTATCACATAACCTTGTTAAACGATTTATATTAGGAGTTTGTACGAATTTAATAGAAGAATTGAAAGTTATCATCACAAAAACTATTATAGGTATATGTTATTTTATTTTAAATTCAGGGTTTTAATTTTTAATTGACTTCTATATCACTTTTTACATAATATACGTTATGTATGTAGTGGCACCTTTTAAAAAAATTTTATGAGGGTGCCAAACTTATGCATCAGAACCTACCAAAAGAAAACGTTAAAATTTGTATTATTAAATTAAATTTGTATTTTAATGGTATAAATACGAATATACGGTTAAGTTACATTAGACCGGTCATCGTCGTAACTTTGTACGGTTATCGCACAGTCCAAGGTCGGACTTATCTTCTTCATAATGGGTACGCAAATCGTCGCTAATTAAACTCTGCCAAAAATAAAACTAACAAAACAGTCCCACTGCTAATTATCCCCAAAATCGTTAAAGCAGACCGGCGATTATTCACCTTTCGACTTCGTCGAGTTCTTCGATAGCGAATATGACTGTCTAACAGTCGAAACGAACAAACTGCTGCGTTCAAACTGAAAAGCAATTTCGTTGTATTTTTCAATCACAATAAAAATAGGATTTCGACATTTTCGCCTTTTTGATTTGCTACTACTAGATTACAAAAACGTCAGATAATTAAATGGACTCTAACTTAACTTTAACGAGCCACAAATTAACGAAAACATTAATACAACAAGCCCCAACTCCATCACATATTTTTATCAAATATTAAATTAACTATACAAATTGTTGTAAACTAATTAAACAGTTAACTCTCGAAACCGAAATTCAAATGCAAACTTTTCACGTTAAAACTCCAATCGCTCTTATGGCTTGTCGTCAAATATCTAAAAAAAATATATACAATAATGTATTTGTATATAATTTTTCCAACCTATAAGATGCCAGTCTTACAACCATACTAGAGCCAATATTTAAAAAACCTATACAGTATATACAGTATACACCAGTGAAATGTGCGTTATGCAACAGTGAATAACACGCTAATTATAAAAAATATGCGTGATTGATCATACGAAGACTAGTAAAAATAAAGGGAAAAAATCTTACTAATAATCAATTTTCAAAAACAAATGATCCAGCTCTAAACACTATAAACGAACTGCCCAAAATAATGATATTAATATATAATATAAAATTTATTTGCATTCAATTTATATAGCACCTTCATTCACAAAACCCAAATTCATCTCAACTCGTAATTCAAACATAATCTCAAATTAGAGGCTAGAACTTATCAGGCAACATTTTATCTTTATTAATGACCTTAAGGTATTAAAATATACTTGAATTTAACTAGTAACCATCATCATTAATAAATTAATTTAGATTCTAGACAATTTACTAATACTCCGGTAAAAAAAAAAACCACTCACCAGTCACCATGCTAACATGAAACACACTCACGCCATCTATTCTCAAGACTATTATCATTCAAAACACTTGTGAGTCACAGACAATCCAAATAGATAAAAAATCGAAATTGGCTCAGAGACTTATTATTACTTACAAATTAAATTAAATTGTCGGTGTCTCAATAATTTTGAAATTTCCACCCCAAGTGTATTTTTAAATTCAAATCAAATTATCTATTAATATCATTTTATTTATTGTTAGAATTGAAAGATTAACTACGAATTTTACATTTTCTAAGTAAGTGATATTTAAAAAACTTTTATCATATTTATGCCAGAATATTATAATCATTTTGTCATTACAACTTATTAATAATTATAACTTTTATCATAAATTGCAATATAAAATGAGTAATTTACATTTTTTCAGTTGTTTTTAAATTGTGTGTAAATAAAAATATACTTTATAAACAATCAAAATTCATAAAAAAAAATGCGGGTGAATAAATTATTTATTTATTATTATTTTATTTTTTTTTTTTTTAAGAACAATTACTCGTAGACTATTTATAAATAATAATCTTTATTTTATACAATATATTTTACCCATAAATTATTGTAATACAAACAATATTTAAATCTAGAATCTGTTAATTAATTATTTTATATATCGCAATCGCGATTACATTTAACCGTACGTACACATAATTACTGACGATAATAATAAATATTTATTAGGTTGACATAGTTCATTTACATTATTTTACCGTATCCAAACAAGGGAATTTGACTATAAAACGTTTGATTATGTTTCGAAGATATAAAATAACATAATGAATCCACTGATCCGTGATTTAAATTGTACACAATAAAGAGAGTGACCGAACAAAATCCAAATAAAATAGAATTATATAGGTATTCACAATATATTATATAATATTATATTATATTATATGGATATTATCGTCCGAAGGTCCGGTTTATTTTATAAATATTATACGATAGCCGATAATTGGTAATATACATGAACCAAGCAGCAACTTAACATATTTAATGAATATGCATAATACAGAGTAAAACAATATTAGTTATTGCGAACTGTTATTTATTACTATCATGTCGTTAGGTTACGGGTGCACGTAAATTGCGAGTATGGCTTTTTTATTTATTTTTTTACTTTTTACTTAAAACGATTTGTTAAATTATCTAACAGTGAAAAATGGAAGAGCGGTCAAAACGTAGATGTATATTGTATATATTATAAGAAAATGAATCTTTCTTTCTTTGTCTGCTATTTTTTTTTTTGACTTTACATAGGCCATAAAAGACCCTTCAACTCAACCACTACTCATCATGCTTCTCTATTATTAGCTAGTTCTTCACCGTTTATAACTCTTAGCATTTTCAGGTCACTCCTAAATCTGTCTTTATTCACTATAAATTAAAAAACTACTGAACCATTTTTAATAAAAGTTTTATCAATAGACTATGAGGATCTGTATCTTATTATTTCAATACATATTATATACACTGTTATTGGGTGGTTCATGAATAAAGTTTTGGCTTATGAAAATCGAATATATTAATTTATTTTTTTAATTAGTTGTCATTAGCTATAAATATATTATTATTAAAATTATTAAGAAAATTTGTTACCTATAAGTATAAAAATGTTAACAAATATATTATTTTAAAATAAAATACTTATGAACATAATTACAATAATTATTTTTTTGATTTACAATTATAATTTACTTTTTTAATTGTAAAAATATTTTGTAATGTGAACACATAAAGGAGAATATCAATTTTAATGATAGGTAATGGATTTATGTCAGAATACCTACCTCTAATCAAGGCTTCTTTGTTTTTTTTTCACCTCATCTTTCCATCTAACATGAGGTGACCTTTCTGGGTTATTTTCCAATACTATATGTGGAAAGGAATTCTGAATATATACCGGGGGGATGCCAATTTGCGGCTCACGTCTTATTTATAAAACCAACATTTACTTATTATTATTATGAATTTTAGAATTTTAAATGTATTGGTAAATACATTTATAAAAATTTATCAAATTATATAAAATGTATTTCTAAGTATTTTGGCTCTTTGCATAATTTTATTTGTCCATCTAGTCCGCAAACACGTTCACGTTGGCCACCCCAGATGTATAATATAGTCTTCAATATATTGTGTTTGTATTGTAAAAAATCAATTCTATAGTCTATTATTCGTTTTTATTTTCTATTCATTTCTATTGACGTTCTTTATAAGTTCAGACATCATTTTCAGAACTTTAATGGATTCAATATATTACAATCAATATAACACAAAACTACAACAATAAATATCTACTTATATATTTTCTTAGTTTATCGTTAAAAATTTATTAGAATTCATCATAAATCAAAATATCTACAAATGGCCCACATGTATAACATATAAATAAGGCTGGAATTTCGATGAACTTTGCATTGTTCCCCAAAACTTACTATGCGATGCTCGTGCTGTCATCAATTTTCTTTATATAGTTTTAAATGAGAATAAGAAAGTTTTTTTTTGCATTTTTTTGAGTTTTTGGTATGAAAATACGAATTTGAAATTGTATTTTAAGATTATTATACAGTACACACCATTGTCAATTTTTAAATTTTATATACATAAATATATAATATAACAGAATATAAAATAGGAACTCGTAACTCGTAGGTATCATATTATCGGATAATAGTTGAAATGTAAAATTCGATGAAAATTAGCTTTCTGTACAACTTTTTTTAGATTCTGAACGAAGTGATGAATGTATTGATTTTACAATGATGTGTGTTTTTTTTTTTTGTCTGTCACCACGTTTTGGAGCAGTAAATAGAAAAGTGAATCTAGTTGGTACTTTAGGGGATAACCCCTAAAAAAGTAACAGAAAAACTGGAATTTTTACGCAAAACCAGTTTTTGACAAAATCGATTTTTTTATATGGTTGTAATTCAAAAAATAATCACTATAAATACTTGAAATTTTCACCAAATATTTATATTAGTGTTATCTATATACAGTTAAATTTTCAACAATTTTTGGCTTTTTTTGAGTTATTTATAGACCACTGAAATTTTAGAGTTTTATGAGAATTTTTTTTCGAAGTGTCGATAAAAAAATTTTAGATGATCAAAAAATTTTGAAAATGTAATACAAGGTTCCTTATGAGTTGTTGTTAAGCTAAAAAAAAAAAATTAAAAATCGTTTTTGACTTTTTTTTAATTATTTATAGACAACTGAAATTTTCAATTTTTCTGAA
>VUJU01002206.1:0-40844 GCA_009835225.1 Aphis craccivora | reverse complement strand
GTGCTTACACTCATGTATTCAAAAATTGTTCAGATGAAGAACGTTCTTTTCAGTAGTTCTAAAATGCATAAAAATATGTTGTTTGAGTCTTGAGGTCTACAACTACAACCATCCGATAATTCACTTTATGGATATTGTTATATTCTCTGGTTAAAATCATAAAAAAAGTTTGGCTGAATACAAATTTTACGATTTGCTATTTTGTATGACAATGACTATATAATATGTGCAGATGAGAAAAAACATTACGTTATTAATTATTAATTTTTATTATCCAAAACATAATAAATAATAATTGAACATACCTAATACCATAATATTAATAGTATTTACACTGTAAAGGTATAAAACTTAGTTACTTTAACGAATAATCTTATTTTAGACATATTTGTATTTGGAGCTTATGTATTATTTATTAACAACTATGCATAATCATTATTTGGCAGTTGAACTTTATTTCAAAATTTTTCAACATTAGGTATTGAGGCAACAAAACTTGTATATCATATTATAGTTAATTTCATGTGCATATTTCTATTAAAAGATGTTGGAATATGTCACAGATTACGCATTGGACATTGGCATCGGCATTGGGCTTTAAATTAAAAAAAGCGTAGCCTATTTAATCAATCGAAAAAATAATGCTAGGTATAATAAATATCTTTAATGGGTTCCTTTAGTGTTTTGACTATACCCAGTACCCTCGGTATATTATTATATATTTCATATTTTAACTCATCAAAATTCAGTTGTTATAACAACATTATAATACATTTTACTTTATTTTTTACTTTTTTCGACATGAACATTTTTATTTAAATTTTAAGATTATATAAGTACATTGAGTTTACCAATTCAATGTTCCCTAAATTGGCAAACACACTGTATATACCTTAACTATTTCTATTTTTGTTGTATGTCGATTGACGGTTTTTAATACATATTTTATCCAAAAGCACATAAGATCCTCGATTTCTAAGAAGAATTTTGATCAAAAACATACTATAAGTATTACTCATTTATATCCATAAAATTTAATGATATAATAATAGGTTTTATATTTCATATAATTCTACCTACCTATATATTAACAAATATATTAATCAGTATCTTAAGTTTTATTTTAATACAAATGTATATTATAATTTTTTAATAAATTGACAACATCTCTTTCAATGTTAAGAGTACCCTAATTTAAGATAAGTCTTGCTAGTTGATTTTAAAAATTACTGATTTATGATTGTTAAATTTTAATACGTTGTGCAAAATATAAATTGTTAAAATATTAGGAACAAAATGAATTTATTAAAATATAAAATATATAAATAACTTAATATGCCTATACCTACTTATATAGTTACATCAAATGTCTTTTTTAAATGTAGTGAACTATACCAAAAGGTTGTATTTAAATATATTAGCGAAACATTTAGGACCTATTGTAAAAACAATAATAATATAATAACGAAAATATTATAAAAAAGCGTATTAAAGAACTATTTAAGAATTTTAAGATAGATAATAAGAAAAAACCCATTACTTAACATGATTTATTTATATTTGTGATTTGTGAATGGTTACTGGTTAGCCAATTTTATTATACTGTAGCCATTTCATAAGTATAATTATTAGTTACATTGTAGAATAAATGCAACGTCTTGCTAGTTTTACAGATAACGTTTCTCTAATTTTATACCGATTTATTACACTTTTTAAATATAAATTATAATACGTTGTATTTGGTTTTACTTGGCATAAATTACTTCAAATAGTATGAAGCTTAAGAACTTACATTTACTTACCTTTATAATTTTTTCTAAAACATTATTGGTTATTACAATTTATACAGCAGTACCTACGTAATAATTTATAGAAGGTAAAGTTCTTTTTTTGAAGACATAAATTATTGTGTACCTATATTATTAAAATTTAAAACAGTCAATTCTAATGGGCATTTTCCTCTTATTCAGAAGGGATACTTTCATCCTATAATAACTATTGATATATTTGAACGGCTTTTTGACAATTATCTGTGGAAATGTACAACGTATGATTTATATTTGTCGGTGATTATTCGGTACACCGCGAATAATATATTAACCACTGATTTCAAGTAAATTTTTTGAAATCATGATGTTAGTTTGTCCACAATAAGTTACCTCAATGACTTAAATATAATAAAGCAAAAATAATAATTCTACCAATATATATATAATACATGATATATACCCAATACCCATATAGGTATATTATAATATTATATACTATTTATATTTGCGTGAAATAGATATTTATTAATTTTAAGTTTTTCCATACTCTTAAATATACTTATGTAGTTATGTATAATCTTGAATATAAATTAAATAATTTAAAAAATTTAATTGCAGCAGAACCCATTTAGGGGAATAGCATAAAAATACGCTTTGTGCATATTAAAAGTATTCATGACATTAATTATGCTATATTATAGGAAATATAGTTTTTTAATATATTTATTAGCAAATTGTATATAATAAAATAATTAATAAATTTACGGTTAATAACATTCGAATTTCATTAAATTGATATTACCTATATGCCTTTCGAAATTCGAATATGGTGTTAGATGTATTGAAATGAAACCCAATTTTTTACTTCGCTTCTAACTAAACTATTCTATTTAAGTGTAAAGTACAAAAAAAATTACGCATAGATGTTAGATACACACAAAAGGATTATCTGCAGACCACGGATTTGTCTAAAATACGATTGAACACGAATTTGTTCATGTATATTATATATATATATATATATATCCCGTTGAAAAATGCATATTTAATGATTGGTCACGTTTAAGAGTATAACATGTCTTGTCGTATTTATAGGTAGGTAATAGGTAGTATTACAACGATATTATATGCACATTATAAATTAAAAATCGGACATTTAAATTCTACACCGTCCGGCTACTGCATCAACTTTCTTTATTTGTACATCGTTATATTGTTAATTAAATATTATAGTTTGACATTGTTTTTAAATTCAAAAGGCATAAGACATTGCCACATAGGTCTATACTGTTTATAATAAAATACTATTGAAATTCGAGTTGAAACTAAAACCCAATGGCATATAAAATATACATATATAATAATATATATATTATACTTTTATACCTACTAATTGTATTGCATGAATCTATAAAAAAAGGAAAAACATTTCAAACACTACGCCAGGGATCACCAAATGGCGGCCCGCGAATGAATTTTAACTGGCCCGCAGACAAGGAGAGAAAAAGCTGATAATTTAATACGTAACCAAATCTAATCGGAATATTATAATAAATATTAAGGCCCGCGAGAATTTTCCGTATTCTTAATGTGGCCCACGGAAAATATTAATTGGTGACCCCTGTACTACGCTATGGACCGCTTAGTGTACTTCAGTTTGAGAGTGTACCTACTCAGTTCATGTACTTAATACGGATAAGTCGGAATTGCCGTATCGGTGTACTTTATAGCCTTTTGACCAGATCCAATCGAGATGAGTAATCCGGCGTACAAATGTTAATAGATTTCATGTAAAAATTGTTTTGAATATTTTTAAAGTTTTAAACGTTATTATACAGAGTAATAGCGTGTAATACTGACTAACACAGCTGACAATAAATATAATATGTAAAAACTTTAAAAAATAATAAAATAATAAATAAATATTTTTTAATATTGTGGAGTAGAATAATTTGGCTTTGCGTATATTATTGCAATTTTAAAAGTATGTGACTATCATGAGTATCGTACAACTTTGTTTGAAACTTCAAAAATGTTCATATTGCGTAGGTTAGTCTTTGTGTTCCTAACATATTGAATAGTTTATGAATATATTCTAAAAATTGTTTAGCTTCACATTCAACAAATTATTACATTTCAAATCAAATTTAAACATCAAACCTGTCTCTCTGTCACTGTCTCCCTGTCCCTGCTTAAAAAAAAACACAAACCCAACGATCATTTTCCAGACAGTCTATCAGATAAGTGTTATCTTTTAATTATTTTATTTTATTTTCTAATAATAAAAAAAAAAGAAACGAAATTTGTTTAAACTTTAAAATAATAATATAATAAATCATTTTTTATTTTCAAATTAATTCCTAATTGCTCGGACTTTTACTTCAATATTTAATAAAGCCAAACCGATTACTTTGAGTGGAAATTATTTATAATCCTAATCACTACTTATTTAAAACACCAATGACAAAAATTATCAATATGTCCAAGGATAATAATAATATTAATAATAAACTATTTATTTAAATACCACCTTTAAAAAGGTCTATGAGGGTGGTAAGTGGATCGATGGCCAAACTTTCAGTGCCATGCTGGTCCGCCCTTATACACCACCTGGATTTTCAGATACCTAGGTACACAAAATCAAAGTATAAATGTATCTTTTATTTGTTATTAATTTTAGATAAAATTTGTTTTTTAATTAAATAATTGTTGAGTAAATGAGTAATAATAAAAGAGTTTGATAAAATCCTTAACAGTCAACTAAAATAGTTAGTTATAGTTATAATATAATTATAACAGTTTATTTTAATAATTACAAATAGCTTACTGAAATAATATACACAATTTTTCTTACACACATTTTAAGTTCAAATTTTGACGGAATTGTATGTTTGAACAAAGAATAAGGATTTTAGTTATTTTATTAACGTTTGAAAATGTTATTCATTGGAATTTTTATGTATATTATGTTATTATATTTTACAATACACAATAACATTTTTAAAAAATCTAGATTTTAAATTAGGTAATTTTAAACTATTATTTATGTATACCACGAATCCATCTTATACGTTAACGAGTAAGTCAATATTGACTCAAAAGTTAATATCTTAATGATAATAAATTAATAAATATAGGCAATGCTTTTATATCATAATAGTTAATACAATAAATTCAATTTACCGTGTCACTAATAATAGTGAAATAAATTACTAACTTTAACTTAACCTTTGACAAATGGAATATCGGCTAAGAATTTATTTTCGCATGCAATTTTTGTGTCATTGTTTATTGGATTTAAATTTAACATATCGATTTCAGTGATTTGCTCGATTATACATAAACATTTACACATTTACATTATACGCTACATATGTAGTTAATCGTTACGTGTAGTGTTGTCTGCGTTTTTTATTTTGTTTGTAAAATTTATTTTGATCGAATGCATTAAAAATTATTTTATAGTAAGATTGGCTAAGACTCTCGGGACCAGATATTCTTTATACATTATTGACATCGATGATTTTTAGTTCATATTTTATATAACTTATTGACCTTAATTGTTTAATTATCTATTTTATAATAATTGTGTTGTATACAGTGCTCGAATTGGTAAATTAAAAGAATAGGAATCCAAATATAAATTTAGAAAACAGCATTCCAACTGAACATTTATTTAACGCTAACCCGTGCTGGGCTCCGCCCCCACACCCCCCTAATTACTACCATCATATTTTAAAATAAATAACTCCTAATATATATTATTTTTGACTAAATGTCAATATGTTAACACTTTTAGATTTTAGTCACTTGAAACTTTCCTAGTTATGTTAAATAAAAAAAACTATTATAGCCTATAGGTAGGAAATTCAATTAAAAAAACATATGTATAAGTACATAACAAAATAAAATATCAATATTATATTGAACATTAATACAATATATTATATTATATAGATGGTACCTACCTAATACATTTTTAATACCAAATAAATAGTAATAACTTTATAATAGTATATTAATTATAAATTAACAACAAAAACCTTTATTATAAATGTATAATTTTATAAATATTTATACAAGATGCAATTTTTATAATTTTAACAAATAACTTTGATAATTTGGACTGATCAGATAATGTTGCAAAAAAAAATGACAAATTTCAATGTGTAAAACTCAAGACCCAAATAAAATAATAACTAATTTTATAGATTATGTACTTATTAATCGAAAAAAAAATATCTCCTATGTATCTTAATTCTTGGTAAAAATTGAATTCGCATATTAAATTAGATAAGAATATTCATATTAAACCGTATGAATGTTCATTGTCATTTATATTTTATATTATGTAGTGCGTACCCGTGCGTTCTTTTAGGAAAATGTATAGTATGGAAACACCAATTAAAATCAAAAGCTAGCATAGGAGCTGGGTTCCCATGCGTTCCCGCCCAAGTCGAGCACTGGTTGTTTATTTAGGAATTTTTATATTTGAAATATAAAGATGGTTTAAAAATGTTTACATTACACGCATATAGTTAAAAATTATATATTATCAAAATAATTTTGAATGTGTATTGATAATATAGAACTGTAATTTATGACATGAGATTGAGTTCGTAATATAGTTCACAGTAAAAGTTATTTACGAGTACTCTTAACTCAGTGAATGGTTTTGGCAGAGGATTGAATATTGTAGATATATAAAATCTTATATTTTCTAGATATTGTATTAATTAATATCATGCTATATAGTCAAGTCAGTTTGAAATGTTAACATATTTTATTTAGTAATTTAACAATATTAAGAAACATTTATTTCCTCAGACAAATCTATAAGATTTTGAAAAAAAAGTGTTTTTATTTAATTTTAAATGCCTATTATTAATATACTTATACATATAGGTAGGTAGATAACACAAATGATTTTCTTAAACATTTAAAGCTGACATCATAATCGTCATTGGTCTTTAATAGTAAAAAGTAGTACGCTAATAATAAATACATAATATGCTTGTTCTTATTAGTTAAGTAAGTAAAAAAGTTTGAATTTAATATATTATAAATATAAATGTAAGTTAATAAATTTTTATTTGTTCGATTTTTGATACCGCACTTGTTTATCTACAGATAATAAAATAATGTAAATACTCGCCATAGGTAGTAGCCAGAAAATGCTCGTAAATCATAAAGACTACCAATATCAGCTATCAAATATAAATTGAGTAAATAATAATGTAATAAATTATTTTTTATTAGTTTCAGTTCAAAATTAAAATATTAATATGGTTATATAATATTATTGTCCTTCGGATAATTATTACATTTATTTGAATTAGAACTGATTTATAAGAACGAATATATGTTTACCTATTGTTGGTATTCAATGATACCTATAAGTTATTGAGCGGAACAATGAATGTATTAATGTTACAAGTAAATGTTTTTTTTTTTTTTATGAGTTACACGATAAGTTGTCAATAAAATGCTTTAATTTTCAAAAATAGGAGTGGTTGAATATTTAAAGGCAGTTATTTGTTATAGACAATTTAAATTCTAATTTAGATGAAATTACTTATTTAAACGATAAATAATGATGTTAATTATTTTCTTATAATTCAAAAATATTATTCTTCTGTAGAGAGCTGTATCCACTTGCCTACATTTTTAATTTATGAATATACCTAAACAGTATAGGTAGGTACATTTATGTTATCGGTTTATCAAACTTTTAATAAAATTATATTATTATTTTATTTTATTTAAAATACTAATTAAACGTACGATGTTTTATGCCAAAGAATGCCAAAGTGACAAAATCGAATAAACTTTTTTTATTTTACTAATAACACATAATTTTGATTTCATATTCCAAGTCAAAATACTTCTAAAAACATTAATGCATTAACACAAAATATACAGTTAACACAGTTTTTGTATAAATATTTTTACTATCTATGAAAACTAAATACTAGTTTCCGGAATATATTCACGTCTGTCGTTCGATTCGTCCAATGTACAAAATTGTCCACACTCCACAGTGACAGTTTATAGCATTTCTGCGTAGGGAATAGCTTATAACTTATATCATTTATAGCAATCGGGTGATCATATCGTAACTTATAATATTATTTATAAATTTATAATAATAATAAAAGGTTGGCACGCATACCGCGTACGTGGTTGATCGCACGCATGCATCGTACGCATATAATATTTGTTGGGTTATTATGACTTTTGTAAATTTTTTTTCTTCGTCCAACCGCCCTACCACTGGCTGTAGTTATCACGCGTATATTCATAAAACTAATTATGCACAGGTACACCGTACACATCATTATGGTCTATTATTATTGTAATATTAGCACGCGTATCACATTGAACCGTGGGCTAAGTGAAATAAATTCGTTTACCGATGTGTCTAATGGTATCTACTGTCATACAATACCAAAATACATTCAATATTTAAAGTACAAAATAAATATTATATTTTATAATATACTAATAACGCTTTGACCTGTGGAATTCATGTATAATATTTGTTTTGTACTTTAAATATTGAATGGTGCGCAAATACATTATATTAATATAATATTGTTATTATTATTTATTACCATTGGTAAAACATTACCACCTATACCATTTTGAACAAACCTCCGAATAATGTGTGAGAACAGCATCTTCACGAAAGTCATAAACTATTTAAATCAGTTATCATTAGATTTTGATAATTAAAATATAATAAAAAAATGTGTGCAGTATAACCACGTACATATAATACTATTATACAAGGAACTACCGATAGTTCTAACTTCTAATTGCATAATATTATATAATAAATAAGTGAAGTAAATAGTAATCGACAAAATTATACCGTAAACGAGCTACTAGCTACTAAAGGAAAGGAAACTTTAAAAAAATTATATTTTACAAATTTTAGTTATTGATGTTATTGCAATAGTTAAGTTGTAAGAAAACTTTAAATTTATCTCGAGAAAATATTATTATAAGTTATGTTTTTCGTAACCTAATCTGATAATCAATATATTATACTTAACTTAACCGTTTTAACCTAGACCTGTACCAGGTTTGGCAAGCACCGGGCAAACTAAATCTTCTGATCCCCTTTACTTTTCTCATAGTTAGGCATGATTTTTAAAAGAAAAAATTGTCTTATTATACACAAAATCTAATAATTAATTTGTATACGATTTGGGTACAAGGTAGTCACTGTTGTACTGATAGATGCCAATCGTGCTTATTCGTGCTGATGTATGCGTATGTACTATGTACAATGCAAACCACACGAGAGAGCACACAGACATTTGAATAGCTTTACAATAATTTTAAAACTATCATTATTTATACGAATTGACACTTAAATTAGACAATTAATGTTTTAGTATCCAAATTTCCTCTGATAAATCTGTAAAATAGATGGATAGTTTGAATCCCTACATTATTGTTAGTACTGTATAGACATATAGTTTAAATTTGATACAATATATTATTATTATAAATTATAATGTTTAATACACTCTGAAGTAGAAGTAAAACCTCGTGGTGTGTACATTTTAGGTAGGTATATTAATTTTTCAATCGGACACGTACACGTCATAAGCATCATAGTACATAATTTATTATTTCTTCAGTAATATTATAATATGTCTTTCTGCCCTTAAATATTGAAGAGAACCATGAATAAAAAAGCGGTTGCATCATTATTTTTACTTTTACAATTTTTTTATTTCATAACCTTTTTTATTGGTATTTTTTTAAAAGTTTATCTTTTTTTCACGCCATAAAACCCCGTAAATTACGGTAAACAACTAAGAATTCCTTACAAATTAAGCCAAGTGAAAAATATTAGTTTATGAAATAGGAATATACACACGGAGGCAATTTTATTATCCAATTTTAAATAAGAAAAAAACAAACAAAGATTGTGTTGGTATATCCAGTTAATCACTGATTTTTTGTGCATATTTATATAATATATTGTAATAATAATTTTCTATTCAGTATAGTCATAATTTTCTGTAAAATGTACAAAATTAATTGCAGCAGTCTTCCGTTTGAATTAAAATTTAAAAATATAATCCTTATTTGTTCTATAATTTTGTTTTGCTGTACTATACTTGTAACGTTAAGTACAACAGTTTTTATCTATACTTATATGTATAATATATGCACAGCAAATATATGTTGTATTATCCTATTTCGTTTATAATATTTATTCAATTTCAGATATTATTATTAGCGTACCTACATTTATAATTTATTTTAGTATCATTAGTTTGTGATCAATGATGAATATTGATGAGATTGGTAAATGAAACTTTATTATGATTAAATAACTGTAGGCACCCATCAAAAAATGCATCTTATCACATGTTAAAATTCTTTTGACTTTTGTAAATAAAATAAAATAAGGTGTTGTACAATTTATAATAAAGTGAAAATTCCACGACCACGATACAAGTTAAATTAGATAAGATATTAATTATGTTATTTTTGTTTATGCAACCTATAAGCATAAAACTAGTGCTTCATTAACATTTATCGACTTAACGTAGATACATATACAATATAGGCGTAACTATAGGTTTTCTGGCTGGAGCCATAACATTTTTAAATATCAAAATAAGATATGGTGACAACGAATCATAGTTATAGGTTAAAATCGTAATTATGTTATTCAATATAGTTAGAATTTAAACCAAATATATTAATATAGATAGGTATATTAAAATTCCTATACACAATAAAATTAACTTAATTATGTATTTATATACTAAAAAAATGTAAGTAGACTCAAAACAATTCTACAAGACAGTATAATTAATTAATAATGTATATATATAGTATATACATTGTAGCCATTATAGGTATGCCATATTACTTACTATAATTATACAAATAACAAAATTTCACTTGAATTGTTATGTTAAATTATAGTATAGCATATTAATAGTTTAAAATCTGAATAAGATTATTGTAGGTATAATTAAAAACTCCAAAAACTCAGAAAATATTTCTTAAATAAATATTTTTAAGAATTTTTTTTTTAAACTAAAATCAAATTATTTTTTTTTTAGTTAAACCTAACTTATTTTCATTTGACAAAACTATTTGTGACAAAAATAAATGAATATTAATATTAAAATTTAGCTTCATTGTATTTTAATAATTTTATAAATACACACACACATATATATATATATATATGTATATTAATATTAAAATAGTAAATAAAATCCTAGTTAGTTAGATAAGGTAATAAACTCATAAGTCATAATTATTATTAATGAATAACAATAAAACTTAAAATCACAATTTAAGTTTTCTTATTGGATAAAGTAATAATCTTTTTCACGTTTTCATATCGTAAAAAATATATTTGGGGGATTGTAACCACCCACCCGCCACCAACACAGCCACATCAAATGATGTGTACCTACGCTACTGATAACGAAGATAATTAAATAAATTAGTTATAAACCTAACACCTATGTAACCTTTTCAATTATTAGTTCAAAATTTCATAATGCGATTTTCCGGTAATATGGACAACAATATACCTAGTACAGATCGCGTTTGCATGCAGGTCTATGCAACATGCAGGTAACGTTTAATTTGTAATTAAGTAGGTATACTAAAGATTTTACTTTTCTTTCCAAATCCTTGAAAACATTTTGACGTATATTACGTACATATAAACTTTAATTCATTATTGTGCACAACGATTATTTAATTTTTATAAATATATTATAAATTTATAAACAGGTACTAGATATATCAGGTACCTATATGAATTAGCTATACAGTATATAGTATATAAGTACATAATATAATATATTTAAATTTAGCAATAGTTGAACTCAAACACTAACATAAAACCTACAAACTAATTCTAATTTTAAAGTAATTTAGTTAACACTGCTATAGATTAAATACCTTGATTACATTTTAAACATTTTATGGTATATCAGACTTTTGATAAATTTTAAATTAACTCCGGAATACGCTATAACAACTGTACCTATACATATAACTGTAATATTAACCATTTAAGCATCAGTACCTACTTAAGTTTAAAAAATAGTTAGCATATGTTTAAAGTGGCGTAGAATAACTACAGTCTACTTCAGCAAACTTATTGCCGTATAGAATATACGAAAAAAAGCACAGAATTAATTCATACATTAGGTGTACACTATATACAAAATATCATATTCTTATTATCTGCACTTAATATAGCGAATAATATTCAATATTCATTATGCATTTATGTGCAAATGTGCAATGTGCATATTACAATAAGATTATACTTTCATATGCATCGTAAATGCACCATATGAGTGTACATAACACTTTTATTTTCACCTTTTTGAATTCAAATTTTATAATTTAGTTTAAATTAAATTTAAAAATAACAAAGTTAATTAATTTAAAAACAATAAAAAATAATTATAGTAATTAGTAATTACCTACTATTTACCTATAAAATTTATTTAATAATCACAAATGTAGGTAATATCAATGCCTATCGAGAATCGATTGTATAGCATTTATATGGATATATTGTAAGTTGTAACTATAATAATAATAAGAATAAGAATATATTTTTTTATTTTCTAACACTACTAAATAATTGGTAAATCGATAAATATATACTTGTATATATATTTATAAATTATAATGTTAAATAAGTAATTAAAATCATAGGTACGATAAACATTCATTGTATAAAACAAATCAAATTTATGTATAATAGTAGGTATAATACCCAAGTACCTATTCAAAAGCATATTTCTCAACTAAAAAAAAAAAAATTAAACCTTTTTTACAAGTATAATATTGTATATTATACATTGGCATTAAATTTTTTTATAATTTTAATTGAACTATTTATGTACTCGTTATTGATTTTAAAATTAAATAAAAATTAAACAAAATATAATCAAATATAGTAAAAGTCAATGATCGCATATTATAATAATACCAAACATATTATATACCTTCTATTGGGTAGTTAAATGACTAAAAAAATTCCATATTAATAAGTACTATTGGCTTAACAGGCATAATACTGTTATAATAATAATTAATAATTAGCCTTATTATTATGTAACGAGTGACAAATATTTTTGAATGAAATGAAAGGTTGTGTGATTTGTTTGATTTAAAAAAAAGTATTGAAAGTTTTAAATCATTGTGGATATCATTATTCTTGATGAATCAAGGAATAGAGACAATTTTATACAAGCAAGTTGATTGGAAAACCAGCATTATTAAGTTGAAAGGCTTGGCATATCTCTTTTATCTTGTTTTTATAAGACCACATTGATATCATAGTAACTTTGTAAATGTGTAATGATAATGAATATCTATAGGACCGGAGGAGAGGTGTAGTCTAGAGTAAACTGATTACCATTTATATTTTAGTTATTGATCCTATAATTCCTAAGTTTTACCGAACGTCAAGTATTTTGTTATCAGGGTAGTTAGGATTTAATAGGTAAATAAAGTAAATAATAAATTTAAATAATATTATTACGTATTTTATGTATTATTTTTGGATATATATTAAATTTACTGGGATAGGTATATTTAGTATAGCTACCGAAATACTAAAAAAAAAGTAGAAAATATAATTACAAACACTGAAATACGGAGGGACCATCTCCACTTTGAGTCGTTTTTCGTATGCAATCGCCGATCTGTTATTTATATAAATAACACAAAGTTATCTCATTCATTACGCAGTACCTATTCTTCGTAATGATAAAATACACTTGAAAGTTTTAAGCCAGTTTGTTTTTACACAGCAGAGCGAAATTTTTATCTTTTTTTTGTATCAATATTTGTCTGGTATGAATATGACTCGAATTTGTAACTCTGTTAAAAAAAAAAAAAAAATTGAATAGACAATTTTATACCAATTATTGAAAAATAAATAACAATACCGAATCGAATTATTTTACATCGTTATTATTTATTCGTCATTAGCGCTATTTATATTAACACGTTTTTATTTTATCTCAAATATTGTTATAATAATATCCTGTACTGAGTGTATTTTTGAATTTATTTAGGTGTACCTAATCGTTATGGCCGCATTATTACACGATTTAACGTTGCTATTGTTTCGTTTTAAATGTACCACATGCAGTAATAAATGCACGCACAGACGCTTAAAAATTAAAATTAAGATTATGATTTAAAATTGTATCCGTATGATGTACAGCATGTATGTATAGTTCAACAATATTATACTTAAACATTCACCATAGAAAAACTGATCATGTCCAGTGACAAATGGTATATTCTTTACTATCGATTAAAAATATAATAGATAGTCACGCGAATTATCATAGAATATGTACCTATAGAAATCACAAAGACATCATCATACACATATTTACTATTTGCATATTGCATGTTTTTTATTCTATTATTTTATTTTACAAAATTGAATTAGGCCATTTCAAAGTTAACTCACCACGTTAAAAAATTTTCCGTTTTAAAACTATACATTTTTTGTAATATTAAAATATTATAATAAATAATAATTTATCTCAAATGGCTTGAAAACGAGTAGAATTTTTTTTACTGCGTATTATTGTAATAATATATAGGTAATTAAGTTGTTGCATTCGTCAAAAGAAGCTAATTGACAATAAATCCACTAGTCTTATGATCTATTAAAAAACTGCTTTGTTCTATTAACTAAAATTAAAATACATTAAAATACCAAAAACTCGTACATTCTGATGTAGAACGTGATACATTTTTGAGTACTTATAATAAATTTGAAATGCGATTCTTTTGAAACACAATTTTGGTAGGTATCCACCCTTATATATATTATATGAAACAAACGACCTCAATTGCACGATACGTTTTAAGACCCTTAGATTAGAATTTATGTCCAATTATACGGGTATTTAAAAAAATAAAAATAAATAAAAACGTTATAACGACGCTACTGTAAACTGTAATAACTATTTTATTATACCAGACACTATAACGATATTATTCAAAAGTCTCGAAACGCTGTTCAAATTAATTATAACTTAACCGGAGAGAATTAAGAACGATACATATAAAAATGTTACAGCGTAAAAACCGAAATGGTTGAGTATGCAAATCATGAGAAAAATAATTAAAGTTTTTTTTGGATTTTTAATATACCTTATTATTAATTGTGTTCTGTGTCAGTTTAACAAAAAAAAAAAAAATATATAAATAATAATAAAAAAAATAAATAAATATATTTAATATTTCCAACAAATTATTTATTAACCGATGGTTTGTATTGGCTATATTTTTAATTGGTATTTGAATTTGATGGTTAATATAATTTTTTTTTTAATTCATCTAAATTTTTTATAATAGGTATATGTTCAACATCTAATGAAAAAAAATTTCTAATAAGAACCCAATGCCCATGAAATCTATTTTGGAAAATAATCTAAAATCATAAAACCATTTTATATTTAGCTGCATTTGCTATACATTGTTATTAATTAGCGTATTTTATTGAGATATTTGTAATTTTTGTTTATAAAACAAAAACAGTATAATAAAATACTAAATAGCTTAAATAAATCAATAATGATGTTTATTAAAAATAACTGAGAGTCTGAGACTATTTCAGGCTACGCTGCTAGAGTACTACTAATTTATGTAATTTTCAACCATATACATTTTTGATGAGAAACCATAATTACACAGTTACACTTATTATACCTACCTTTGTATGTTATAGTTTCTACTATACAAAATTAATTTCATATCGAGTGAGTGTTCCCTGAAGTTTCATAAGATATTGATGTGTAATTGACGGCTCTTGTTTTCGTAAATGATTAGGCCTAGAAGTTGGTAATATTGTAAATCAAGATAATGAATCATTCATTTAATTAATATTATGTGTGATAATTGCTTTTTCTTCTTCATTAGATGCTCTTACAAATGAATAATATGCATGAATAAAACCGATAAACAATAGTTAATAAGATATTTATTATCTGACAATATGAATACAATAATTTATGCATTATAAATTTTAACCGCAATTAAATTTATAACTGTGCTGTAAGTTCTTTAACAAACCTATCGGACCGCCACACTGATTAATAATCAACAATCAATGATAATATGTGTGACTTACGAACGAAATTAATTTCACTCGAATTCACTTGTACTTTAATATTGTGTTCGTAAATTATTTTTTCCTGTTTGGTTAGGTGTGGTAAATATTTCTCGCCTATAGATAAAGACGTTGTAGTTCTAGTTATTTTAGCTTAATGTTTTATAACAGGCATATATACAGGTTTTATCAGTATTAAATTCGTAAAATAAAAAACTTCAAAGACAAATAAGTATCATAAAGATGTGTCCTGTACTTAACTAGATTATTGATTTCAACTTTATTGTAATGATTAATACCATATCCCTATTAATTTTATACAATGACTTATTAATTAAGATTGATATTGATATTATTAGTTTGACAAAAAAAAAAAAAAAATTATTATTATTTAAAAATAAATATTACATATTAAAGTTAATTATTAATTTAAAAATCAACTTTGTTGTTGAACAAAAATAAAATATTATAATGAAAATAACGAGAAAAAAAATTAAATTATGCTGAGTAAAATCTAACAATATAATAAAATAATGAAACGTCATGCGAAATTATCATTATACACTGACAATAGTTCGTTTAAAGAATATTTAATGATGATAACAAGTTTTAATGTCGTGAATTATCATTTTAAAATATTTCATTTACTCTTTTTTTATACATAAGAGTATAAAATATGTTTGATTTTCCTTTGTAACATTATTACCTATATAGGTATTAATAACTTTATTATTATTATTTATTAGCTTTATAGGTACCAATTTAAAAAAAAAAAATGATCATAATAATATTTAATGTTATTAGCGATCGATATATTATTATTGAAACTCATCGGTGATATACATAAATAGTAAATTATAATATGACCCCGAGATATAATCCATAATCCATATGTCTATTGTCTACAATTTATGAAAAAAAACCTATTAATTTTAAAGTGGTTCAAATCCATAAATAATCACAATATAATAATCAGGAGAATAACAAAATGTTTTTGGTCTTAAAAATTAATTTAAGCAACTATAAAACTGTATTCCAAAATATAAAACTTTAAATATTTTTTCGTTTTAAAATATTAATTGAAGTAAGCGGTGTCCCCATATATTCCTTATTCCAAAATCATAAATAGAACATTGAAATAATACTAAATTTTACATTATACTAAAAAAGATTAAGCATATGAAATTCGGTTACCACAGTCTACAAGGAACCGATATTATAAATGTATAATACTGAAGTTGAAAAACAATATTATAATATTTTACGATTTTTGAAATCACAATTTATTTTATTTGTTATTAATAATAACATAATATTATAGAATAATAACTTATTATTCTATACTATTATGTTTGTACCTATTTAAGACTTAATAATTTAATTTAATTCAATTTTCAAAAGTATTTTTATAGTTTTTGATAGTGACTTAAAATGTTAACGTATACCTACATTTATTATATGTATACTTTTTTGTTTATCTAATCAAAATAAAATATCTAAAAATATTATAGTTACTATATATAATTATATTTATATATCTTCTTGGTGCTATCGATGATCGATGTATACCTACCTAATTAATTTATGATACATTTACTAGCGCAAAAGATGAATAAATTTCAGGTAGGTAGTTCAAAAAAATTGGCTCAATTGAAAAGACAATATATTTTTTTTTTAATTTTAATTATTTCATTCATGCTTTTATACTATTATAACATGTATACCTACTCAATATAATACTTACTCAGGAATCTTAAATATAAATATATTTATAATATTAGCTATGGATTAAAATTTGTCTTAAAATAATATAAGTGGATTACGATGAAAGACAAATTTTAATCCATAGCTAAGTAATAAATATATTTATATTTAAGATCCTTGAGTAAGTTATATTAAGTATTTATAATATCTGGTATATATATTATAATAGTATAAGAGCATGAATGAAATAATTGAAAATTCACTTATATAACTTTTGTTTTTATTTTTCTTACGTAATTATATATATATATAATAGGTAATAGGTTTTTACTAAACTCTGATGGTTACTAAATGTGTTGACCTTTCTACTTCGATTAAATATAATTAAAAATCTGCTTTAATTGGATTAAAAGACAATAACAAAAAATAAATTATTATAATTATAACAAATGTAAAGACTATAGGGACAAGGCTGTCGCAGCAATAATAGTGTATTAGTATCAATATAATATAATATAATCTGCAGTCTGCATGGACTGATTTCAGGGAATGTCTCAAGAAATAATTGGTTTGACTAAATTCGTTAATCCGGACGATCCCATAACACCATAATTTTGTATTTTAATGAAATCTTGATTAAATTGTGGACTTGGATATTATTTGAATATTCGGATAATTCAGTTGTTTAGAATATGCAATACAAATTATTATTACATACTTGCATGTTATATATAAAAATAGGCACCATTTAGGTACATCCGTACCATCTGTATACCATCTTATACATTAAGATACATACAAAAGTATACTATTGTGTATATACACAATACACTGGCACACAGTAGGTGATATAAGAGTATATATAAGACTAATTTTACGTTATAACCAAATTGGTTTATGTATTAAAACGAAAACAAAGTGGATGAAATAAGAAGTTTTGTAATAGTCGATTAGTATTATGTAAGGAAAATCGTTCTTCGTTATGGGCAAAGACTAAAGAGAAAACAAAATTGTTATGACGGAGTCGCACATATACGAAAATTAATAGTAAGAATAGTTAGTTCTTTATGCAAATAATTTTTTTAAAAATATTTTTTTAATATTCTAATAACCTTAGACCTTAATGCTTCGAAGTCAATTAAGAAAAAATTTTAGATAATTTTAAAATTCAGTGAAAATATAATTCATACCATAAAATGCATATAATATCGTAATAAATTACAGATACCTGCAGTATAAATAAAAACGTGTAAGATGACGTTACAATTATATATTATTGAATTCTGTACTATCATTTCATATTTATAAATTAAAAATGTATTGTAACATTCTGTAAAAAATAAATAATGTAATAATATTATATAAAATACATTTGTATTTTCAAATGTTTCACCTCTGGATAATAAAGATATAAGAGTGAATTACGAACATTCTTATTAAATGTCAAATAGGATTTGTATGTTTTAAAATTAAGAAGATACAACATCTTGTTTAAAAATAATCATTAATTATGCCGTTGGAAA
The DNA here is from genome assembly GCA_009835225.1 of Aphis craccivora. Lineage (NCBI taxonomy): Eukaryota > Metazoa > Arthropoda > Insecta > Hemiptera > Aphididae > Aphis > Aphis craccivora. The sequence goes on along the minus strand of VUJU01002206.1, from coordinate 21,693 downwards.
AATAAATATTTTTTTAAACTTTTTAGAAAATTTTTTGATGTGTTGAAAAAAAATTAATTCGTAAATTAAATTTTGAAATATAACGCATATTATATGCCTTTCATGAGTCATCGCAGCTGCCAGCTGTGTTGTATTAATAATTGTTGAGCACTTGAATTTTTATATTGTGTTATAGTTATAGGCACCGATATTTCTTACATCATATATTCTTGATTAGACTTTTTTTACTTAAAATATTTCAACCAAAAATCTATTATATTGACGCATAAAAAATAACGTTAAAATACAGGGTATGAAGAATTGAAGAAATAAGTTTCGTTTGTTATCGCTCGCCACGCTATTTCAATTAATTTTGTCAACATTTAAAAATTTAAATATCTGTAGAAAAAAAAAATTGGTGTTAATAGTTAAAAATATTGAAAAATATGATATAAATTAAAGATACTAAGTTTCTATTGAGAAAAATAAAAGTAGGTACTATTCAAGATAGGAAGTGGAGGAGTCGCTTTTTTGGAGAGAGAACGGAGCTTCAAAAATATGTTGCCTTGGAGTACAACATGTTCAAATACTGAAATACGGCCCTGGTTGCAAGCAGATACATGTAGCTGTACTACAGCACGTACTCGACAGAATACACGATAACATCTTGAACTAAAGGGTTGTTTTTCATTGGAAACTTTTGTTGTGAAAGTGACGGTCTTGCGCGTCGAACAGGGAAAAAACAGAAAAATCGGCCCGCATGACAGATACGGAGACAAAGGAATAGACGTGTTTAATAATACTAGAGTCGCGGTTCTGTCTGATCAGCTGTTGGTTACTCTCTCATATGTTTTCGACCAACGACGAGGCAACAGCTGTCCGCCGCCCGGCGAAAGTGGCGACGGCGCGGCGTCCCGGCAGGTCGTTGTTGTCAGGCCACCGCCGCCGGCGATCAGCAGTGTTTGGCCGACAACGTTCCTGTACGGTCTACGGTCATGTCCAGCAGCAGTCGTCGTCGTGAAGTCGTACGGTTATCGGACGTATTTAGAAAAATTGCCGGCATGTGGCACAGTCAAGACGCCTTGGTGGCACCCGCTGACAAGGAGGGACCGCTAATCACTGCTGCAGGTCAGTTTTCCCATTACATTCAGTACAGCATTTGAATTATAACAAAAAGCGCACACAAGATAATAATATACATTACGATTCTGGGATGAAAATTGTATTAAATTGTATTTTTTAGTACTGTCAAACAAACTTGTGGGTGGTAATTTTAAACAGAAAAATAACATAATTATATATTAATACTAAATAATGTTAGGGGTTGTTATAATAGAGACGAAAATAATTTCGGTTATCAGTGACCTATCAAATAATTCATAATTGTTTTAACAATACTTTCTTCTTTTTGAGCATAAATTAAAATTAGATTACTTATATTTTTATTAAAATAACAATGAATTAAACATTTTTATCTATAGAGATTTACCATATTATTTTATTGCTGTAATTGTTTGTTACACAAAATAAAAAATTGTAAATTCAGAAATATATTCGCCAAATATAGGTATAAATATAGGTATATAGGTACCCTTGTATAAGCCATAAGGTATAACGTATAACACCGGAGTCCGCTACAACACTGAAAATAATAATTACTTAATGTTAGTCATTTAAACTTATATCTACGTATTGTTTTTTGGTTATCTAGATATGTGTTTCTTATAAAACCATCATCTGTAATCGTTGCTTATTGTATCCGGTAATGCGTATTGCTTCCCGACAATAAGCGATACCGGAATATTTAATTTATTAAACAATAATAAAATTAACTCTTTTTACTCTTTCAAATTTTTTATATATTTTGCTTGGCTCATTTTTGGTTTTAACTTTCATTTAAATTATAACTAAAAATGTATTATTAAGCTATTTAAGCTTCTATAATAGCATGTTATTATACGTTGACACATAATAATAAAATTAAAACCGCAATAATAGTTGTTCAAAGTTCAGTAACACTATTAAAAATGACACATTCATTTATTCTTATCAAATAACTCTAGAGAACTGAAATAATTGTCAAATCAAAGTTATCCCAATTTTAGTAACTACAGAATTAATTTTGCAATTTTTATCCAAAACAATAATAGAAATTAAAAACCTTTAATTTATGTTAAACCTTGAAGAAATAGCGTCAAAAATGTCACTGAACTCTCATAATAACAATGTATTTATTAAACTCAATGTTTGTCTTTATTTCTTTATCGCCGTTTTATCATGAATCATAAATACATCTATAAATATTTTATCTATGATTTAAATTTTTCTTTTTTAAAATATTTTTTCGAGACGATGTTAAATTTATTTTGTTATTTTTAATCTGAAATGCGTAAGATATGTATGGTTATTATAGTAATTAGTAATCACTAAAATCTATAATATATAATATTTTATAAACTAATATGCTAAAAACAATCAGTGCCTATTCATTAAATAATGATAAGTCATTAATAAAATTGAATCTTTAAAATATTTAATTAATTAAATAAAGATTATATTGCAACATCGTAAAGTTAAAATAAAAAAAGGTATTAAACCCGTTTTGATACTATAGGAAATTACATATTTTTTTCACCAATTGTACACATTTTATTAATTTTTAGTGTATAATATAAGTATGGTGCGTGTTTACGCAAGTAAAAAATTTTTAATAAAATGGAAACATTTAGATAATAACAAATATTGAGGTACATTAAATATATAGGTGTATACAATTTTTATCTTTCGTATAATAACAGTGGATGTACTTTTATTTTTCTGTTGTAATGTTAGTCTATAGAGGATGATTATAGTTTTATATATACCGTCAAAATATAATGCCATATTTACTATTTAGACAATACATTACATAGGTACAACTTGAAATTATATTTTGTTGTAGAAGATATTACACTACGTAGCTGTTCCAGATAGCATTTAACTGCAGTATACATAACTAAGTAGAATATTATTTAAATAAAATATAGCTGACTTGTGGTCTTAAAGAATAAGTTGATGAAAAATATACGATTCATCGGCAATTTAAAAACATAATTATGGAAGAATGTTTGAAGGGAATATTTTTTTTGCATACGTCTAGAATTTTGATTTGTTAAAAGGACGCAACCCTTACATGTGTTGTCTCCGTCATACAAACTTACAACATAACACAGCAAATTTTAATTCAGTAAAACCAATTATGTGTTGTTAGCTTTAATATTAGAGTAAATTGACATATTATTAAAGTTGACTACTTTTTTTATGTTAACTTTTTTTGATACTTATCTTAATTTTTAATGAACATTCTTAACTTGTAATATTTACAATACTTTTATCTAACTTAAACATTATAATACTGAAAAAAGCCAACTTTTAAACACATATTATGTTTTCAGCCTTTAACTTTGATAATAAGTCAATTAACTCTAATATCAAAGTTAACAACACTTTATTATTTTATTCAACGCAAATTTGTTATGTTGTATATTGTTGTATGTTTATAAGACAGTAAAAACATATGCGAGAATAGTGATCTCTAAAGGTTAAGATAATTGGATGCCGTAGTTCACTATATAAAATATATAAAACTAAATAATAGCAACTAATTATTACATATAATTATTTATATCAATATTTTGATGATATTTTATGTGAGTTATAAGTGACTATATAGCTTGAAAATATTTTTCTTATTTTATTTTAAATAATTTATACTACTTATATTCCAGTTTTATTATTAATTATTATAATAATATTTGTATGTCCTTTATATTATACAACTAAAACGATACCATATTTTATATATGGTACCGTTTTAGATGGTGGAACATATATGTAACTACTATATATAAATATAAAACATTTATATTTACCTATATGACAATTTATATTGTTAATTCTTAGAGGCTGGACATTTTTGTATATTATCTGTATAATCCATGTAGGAATAAATCTCTTTTAAATTTTAATAGTAATTGACTGATTTACTTGTGACGTAGTCTTATTCACTCAAAGAAACTTGTTATAACTTAATTGGATAGGAAAATTGTTTAATTTATAAAATATTATAAAAATTCTGTATTTTGGTTATTTTAATTATCAGTTCAAGATAAATAATATTCTAATATGTGCTGAAAAGAAACTACTCCCAAAAATCGTCAAACAAAATCATAATTTTAAGAGTGCCCCCCTCCCTAGGTAAAAATATTGTAAGATGGTGTTTTTTTGATTATATCACATTACAATAATTGTATTTTATAAACTAAAAAATTAAATATTTTTCTTTGCTATATTTTTACTCGTATATCGTGGAAGGGGTGTCAAATTTAAAGTTCTTTCTAATTGGCACACTTGTGATATTATCCGAGATTTACAATTATGTCCTTGTCCGAAAACTTTATAGGTATGTAGTATATACGTAAACAAACACACTATATAGGTACGCTAGATGAGCACAGCCATATATAATACACATACCTAGTCTATATAATATAATTACTGATTGTAGGATACAATGAGTATTATAATTATCATCCCATTATCTCAAACAATCATGGATATAATCTCAGTATTCCATGATGAAAAAATTTAGGTTTTTTGTATTCCGTACACGTTCCATGTTAGGTTTGAACATTGTGTGAAGGGAGTAGAATTTAATTGCATACCGCACACAATCAACAATTTTTAACCATTTCCAATGGCATATTCAAATTTGGTTTTCCAAAACACTTATAATGTTTACTCAGTTGGAAATTAATGACTGAAAAACAGTGTGTTCAGTGTTGTTTTTTACTAATTTATCATTTGTTTCTTTATACACGACTAGTAGTCATGGAATGATGGACGGTTGACCCATTATGTCCAGAACGACCAGAACCGATCTTTATCGTCCGCACGATTTACCCGTAACGATTCAACCTTGAATGAATGGCTAGTACAGCGGAACCTATATCTATACAAGTGCACAACAGTGGGTTGTTGCTAACAATAATTGATGGGTAAAATTTTAATGCTATACAAAATCAGAAAAACAAACCATTGTATTATCGATGTACGCATGAGATAACATTGCGCGTTTTGCCCAAATTTCTTAGTCTTTACTCTTTGGTCATTTTATGTTTTACCTTTATACACACTCATATTATACAATATTATACACATATACAATTACAATTGCATTTTAGTCCCCTTCGTATTGGACTATCGAGTAATATATCTAATGAGAAATGACTATATCGCGATGTTAATGTTTATATATATATTATTATATCAGTAATTCTCAAACTTTTTATCTTTACCACGCACTTGTAAAAAAAATATTACAGATGCCCCCTCCCCCTCAAAGAAAAATGTATTGGTATATAAGTATGCAATGAAAAATTAATTAAGCTTGTAACTTTCATCGTCCACTTTAGGAAACGCTGTATATGTTCAGATAAATAACGTATTTTTCCGAGGCTTGTTTTTCATTTGACAATTGGAACTACCTATATAAATTCATTGCTATATATTATATTCAAACGGAAAATTAAAATTTATTCTATTAACTATTTGACATCCATATGACTTACGATGTATTTAGTCCTTCAGAAATTAAATTAAATTCATTAAATTCACTATACTTTAATAAAAAATGTGACAATATGATACATATAGATTGTAAAAAAAGGGCTCAAGTATAGATACAATTTTGATTTAACCAATGGTTGAAGTAATTTTTTTTATATTATAACAATAATAAAACTATAAATTCGTGATATTATTGTATGATATCGAGTACCTACAAATCTATAAAAGGCGATTATTTTATTTTTTATTTATGCATTTGAAAAAATAATATCTAATAGAGTAGGGATGGCTTTGGTATTATGTCACCACGAAAAGAAAAAATAAACACAGATTAATTTATAAAAATCTATCTAAGACTGCATCAAAAATTTTCCATAACCCTTACCTCAAAAAAATCCTAAATGCACACTTGTGTCATTTACATAAAAATAATTCATAATTTAACTTTATACGCGTATAATAGTATAATTACGATGTAGTTCGTTTCAGCATTCGAGTACCCATAAATATATTATTATTATTACACATAATATGTGTGTTTGTAGTACTATATAATAGTATAATATCGTGTAGTGGTCCAACTCGACATGTCGGTAGGTAAGCCCGATAACTACCAGTTGTCAGTACTGAAAAATACTGCAGAGATAGAAATCGCCACGGCAGTTTATCTCTCTTGCGCCTCGATCGGTGCGAAAAAAACAACTCGTGAAAACCGAGGAAATCGAGGAACAGTGGAACACTCAACCCGTATCGAGAATATCATCTGAAATTTAGTATAATGTATATTATTATTGTAGTATTATTTTATATACATATGCGGTTTATGTTATTACTTATTATATTAGGTATGTATAATACATGATTATTATTTTTTTAGCGCGTTCGTACCTATATTTGCCGTTTGTTATATTTTCATCTCGCTCTATTTTGACCCACATGGTTGATGATACTGCTACAACTAGTTATTTCATTTTTTTTTTTTTTTAATTCGCGTGTTCGCTTGAGTTGTTATACACAATCTTAATAACTAAATGCTATTTCAAATTATTCAAATAGCGATAAAATAATGTACGCGCATATTTCATGCGAAAACAACGCGTAGGTATTAAATAGGTGATGCCTACCTGTTTTCGACAATTATTAATATTATTATTAACGGCCGCCGTCAGCGCCGATCCGTGACGCGAAGTGCGTCAACGCGTTTCGTATCCTCCCCCGACCCAGTGTGAGCGTTCATAATAGTATAATACTTAATAATATATATATATATATGTATGTGTAATATATATATGTATTAATATTTAAACGATTTCACGTGATTATAATGTAGGTAGCCAGAGAATCGATAAAAAGCAAAAGAAAAACATTTTTAATAAAAAAAAAAATGATACGGCGATAATAATACCTCGCGACTCGCTAGCGGTCGTACTACACGATACCTATAATAATATTCAATATTATAACGTGTACACTGTACACGTGTACCTCTATACGGAGGATCGTACGGAAAAGATTTGTACGAACATAAATTCGTATTATACTATATATTACTGCAATAATAAGCAATAACAATAATATACGCGAGAGCGCACTAATACGCTATTCCTTTTGCGCTCGCGATCGCACGCGTGCTGACTATTATAATATTATTGCACTGCATATAACGTCTATAGTGTGTGTGCGTGTGGGTGCTTGTGGGTGAATGTGTACTTGTGTGACTGGGATTGTGCAGTGTTATCGGTTAGTCCAATCTTCGCGGGCGGCGAATGATTTGTGGTGCACTCGTGTAAGTCGTATGTTGCACACTGTACACACAGTAGGTATATATTATAATGTAGTATACCTTATATACATTATATATTATATACATATACTATTATAATATAAAGTAGTAGCATAGAACCTATTTATTATGTATGTTATATAGGTAATTGGTATAATATCAAGTGACTATAGTCTATAATAGTATAATGTATAATATAATATATATAGGTGGCTGAATAGCCTACATTCGGCGTAACGTCCATGAATTGAGCTTCTCCCGCTTCGTATACAGTGTGTTCCGTTTAAAATGTTATATAATACGAAATTTTCTTTACGAAAAACGTTAAATTTCTGTAGATTGTTTTTTTTTTTTTTTGGTAAAGAATGAAACATTTCGAGAAAATTATTGATCTTTGTTGTGTGCTATACAATTTGCATAATTTTCGACCATCTTAGTCATATACTTATATAGCTCTTAATTCAAATTTATCAAAGGCAAACAAGTTGTTATTTGGTCCCGTATAACTTACAACGATTTGTTCTTGATAAAAAAAAATCCCTGAGGTTTTAAAGAATGTGTAGACTGTGTGTAACATACTTTAATGATTAACACACCCGTACACTTAAATACATTTTTTTCCTTACTACGATTAATTTTATAATTTTAAACTAAAATTTAAGAAATTAATAGGTATTTTATTAGATTTTATTGTTTATTAATTAAATAATCATTAAAATGTTTGAGTAATAAAACGTTCACAAAATGTATATTACCTACTAACGCCACATGACGTACCTTTACCAAAATCCTCGATTCAAATTCAAGGTCTCTTGTAAGGATAATTTCGTGTTACTTAAAAAGTGGAACACACTGTATACAATGAAACGATGATAACATAATGCATGTAAAAAGATATAGTAGAGAGGCGTGTGCTACCGAAGGACATTCAGGGCGAAAGGCATATACCTAATATTAATGTATACAATATTATTATTGCTATGATCTACGTACAGCAGCAGTATATATATACTAGTATTATATGATATATTGAATATAGATATATTCCAACATCTTCGTGGTTAAAAATAAATAATTTATAAACTATATTTCCCACCAGTGATTCAGTGTTGTTCACTACAGTGATTTTCGATGTTTTTTTCATTTTTTGTCCCGTCTCGTCTTGTCGTCCCCCAAGTCATTCGTTGTAACTAATTTAATCGTCTTCAATTATAAATACATTTTGATATCGACTTCGGATGAGATATTTTAGTAGGATATTAAATCGAATTAATCCCTGCAGAACTTCGATAATCTTCATCTAAGGTGATTAGGCTGCTGTAGATACGTTCCGAGAATGGATCCACAAGTATAACATATTTGCGAAATCGAAACTCGAAAGTGTAATACTGTATATTTTAAACTATATAACATTAAACCGATTTCGTGGGAAAATCGTAGGTGAGGTGCCTGCAGGCTGCATGCCGAATTGGTCCGCTCATATAGTCTGTGTACAATATTTATTATATAAAGGAGATAAGTGACTCGAAAGTTATTCTCAAAATGTCGGTACAAGTTTATATTAAGTGATCGATATTGCTGTGCATTAGTACCTATAGTTAGCGATAATCACACGCGATGTGTATCTATATGCCATAGTGCCATACATACATTACAATATATTACATGCGTATAATGTAACTGTGCTCGACAACTGCAATTGAAGTGTCCGGTAATTTTCAATTAACGCGCGTTTTCGCGAAACATATAGCAAAGTGTACAGTTAATACTGAATATTATTATAATGGTATGGAAAATCTATATGATCCTGCCTGATGGTCTTTCGCCAAGTATTATGCGGCAGGACAGACGATATAATATTAATATACCTCATAGAGGTAGTTAATAATCATATCTATCTGTATTTATGTACGATTTTTTAATATTTAGGAAGTCGTTGTGGTTGTATATCTTAGGTGATTTTATGTTGTGTAAGACCGTCCTCTCACCCCATATTTTGGCCCATGCTTCGAGGTCACGTATTTATCGTATATTTTTCTGTCTGGTTGGACACTTCGAACTGAATCACCTTCCGTACGCACGAGGGTCCTCTAAATAGCCTACAATAAATATAAGTAAATCTGTCAAAATAAAAATATTGCCGACATAACTGTGCGTATTTCCTAAGAATATTATACATTTTATAAGCGCGTTAGGTTGTGTATAAGTTATGTGTCGTAAACAACCGTTCTATTCACTTTTAAGTTTTCATATCATTACAATTATATTTTTTTTCATTGAATAATTTCAGTAATACTTTTGTTTTTTTAACTATTTACATATAATTGATCAATTGATAACATGTACGTTACAGACATGTTTACAATATACCAGTGACTGCAGTGAGTTTTTGTCACGCGACACAAATGAACAAAAAAAATGTACAAGACTCTTTAAACTACCACAACTTTGCTCACAAAGACTTGCAATGAAAAATCGCTCAACACGACGTACACTATATTTTTTGAAACTGCGCCAACAATAATCTCTATACACATATATACACATAAGCAATATAATTGATGACACGCCATCTACCCCTCTCCCTCACACCATTATTACCACCGACAATTGTCGGTGGGTCGACTTTTAAATGGAAAATCCTTGAAACCGAAATACCGTTTTTTCACACCGCTAATATAATATTTAAAACTAATATTATACATCGCCGGCAGCTGTGTACATATAGGTACACTTATTAATTAATGACTATTTTATATATATATACATGAAAACAAAGTTTTCCGACCTAATTATTAGACATTTAGAATTTAGATGTATTATTCGGGTTCGAAAATAGCCATGTTTAATACATCGTTAGCAATGTTAGCGTACGTTAAATTTAAATGATGTTTAAAAAAAAAAAAAAAAAGAATAATATTTACACAAACCGTTTTAAAAAATAGTATCGCATTCAAGTGAGATAAAACACATAGAGCTCAACGACATGAGACCGGACGATTCGCTCTTATGGTAATATTGTATTCTCTTTCGTTGAACATGGTGTACTTCGTACAGAGCTTAATATATAATATTACTATAGGTAGGTAAAGACTACATAGGCGTATAGTCGCTAGCCGGTTTAGGAAAATATTACGGAAAACAACGCCAAATGGTAACGGAGCGTGTGATACCTACAAATGTTATATGTTCATAAAACATCTGTAATAGTTGTGTTGTAAAAATATCAAACTTAAAACATATTACGAATATTTAAAATAAAAACAAAAATCAGCATCAACTATACATTGATTATTGAATCAGCATATAAATTACTAACTTCGGATATTCTTCTCCAAAGTTTTCAGTGATCTATACATAGTTTTTTTTTATAATAATTTAATATTATTTTAGTTGATCATAATATCTTTATTATTTGATTTTTTCTTACATCGTGTTTCGTTTTGTTCCCTTTTGTAAACTATATATTACTATTATTGTCCTAATTTTATATCACAGTTAAAACAGTTATATAGTTACACTATAATAGTATAATAGCATGTCCTTAAAACACATATCATTCTGACGCATGCCCTTGAATCTCTGTCAAGTATGTATACTTGCATTACTATCAACAATTTTGATTTTTTTTTCGCGTCTACATCGGTGTAGCCACGTAGGTTAAGTGTACAACATCACAACTGTTGTACAAGTGTTTAAGTCTAAGGAAATGTGTAACTACTAAAAATATAAATAATATTGGTATGATTATATGCGATATTTCGATCCGTGAACACTAATTACACCCATCCTATTGCAGACAATTTCAAACGCAACCGTGTAAACCAGCAACAATGTATAACCGGCAAATAGTAGAAAATATTTTTTCGATCAATTTTTATTATTTTTCTTTATTTTTGCTTGTATACACGTTTGTTTTCTCGTCCGAACCGTACGCGACGTATAATATTTATACGGTGTATAAACACGCGAGTATATACACCTATAACGCATATAGGTTCTTATATACTTAATATATAATATATATATATTCATTGTATAATATATTTTGTGCTTTATACCCGACTTGTACCTAACACTCGGAAAAGCAAATAGTTGTTGGCAAGGTTTTAAAATATTTGACTGAAATCCCTCCTGAGTCCTTCCTAAGTCTCGGCGTGGGTGTGGAGACGAAGAGTGTAAATACATCGGCCATAGTTTAACACGTTAGAGCAAATAGAAACCCATCGATAAGTATTGATTCGCCGTTGAACAACTTTTTTTGCTTACGAAAGTGGGTCGTAACATTTTCCAAGATTATATTATGTGACACGTTTATACTCAATATCAATTTTTCTCATACAACGTATAGTAAAACGTGCCTGGAGTACAACGAAATATTGTATTACTTTTTTTCGTTTCCAAAAATAAGTATATTATTACATCAGAGTGTCTGACCAATAGGTAAATCCCACAGCTATCGTACTTATTCATAAGTAGTATATAATTTCGGTTGAATTATTTTTCGATCGTTTTATTTTTTCGGCTGTTCGTTATTTTTACGTCTTCAGTGATTAAACAATTTATTTGTATAACATTGACAGTGTTTGTTAAACACTGTTTGAATATTGTTAGATTACATAATATATGTCGAGTGTACGAGTACGACGAGATATTTTAAAATCGGAAAAAGATAGTTTCATACGTTTTACAGTCAAAATGCTGCAACGTTTTATTATAATATTAATTATTCAAGTTGTGTAAGGTAAGCACATGTGTTTTTGTTTTTTAATCATATTTTCAAAAGAATGCTTTGCAGTATAGTAACATAATTGGAAAAATATTGTGAGTTAAGTATGTTTTTAGAAGATTTTGCAGAAAATAAAATCAAAACATTTTGTCTCTTCCCAGAAACAAGAAGAAAATTATAAAAAAAAGTCTAAAGTTCATTATGAACAAAATAGGTACATCATAAATCAGTATTATCATTTAATTTTAATATGCAGTTAAAATTATGAATTAATTATGTTTTATAATTAATATCAGACTTACATCACCATAAACGGTTACTATATATAGTAATCTCATTTATTTCTAAAAATGTGAGTACCTACAAACAAACATTGAATACTATACCGCAGCGTTTCATAAATAGTGGGTCTCGACCCACTGCAGGTGGGTCGTAAGTCAGTTTTTAGTGGGCTGTGAGAATTTTATTAATTATATAGATTCTAAGATATTTATGATATTTTATACTGTGTACACATAAACTATATAAATTATATGGTGCTGTTATCAACCACAGCAGGAAACAAACACTTCGCATTCGCCTCAGTATTAAAAAGACATTTGTAAAATTATATTCATTACATTCATTACAAATCTAAAAACTTAATAGTAATATAGTATAAAGTAATAAGTAATAAAAGTAATAAACAAACTTTGATATTTTGGACTACTTCGCCTGTAAAAGTGAAATCATGTGGGTCGCGAATCGCGATAGTTTTCAGTAAAAAATTTGGGTCGTGGTCTTAAAAAGATTGAGAACTATTGCTGTACATACGGTACTACGGTATGACAATTACACTATAATATAATATATAAAACTATATTATATGAAACATATTTTTTTTTTTTTACAAATTTGTATAAAAAAAAACAAAGCCTACAATTAAGTACTTAATACTTATATGATTTAAAAACATACGAGTACAAAAGAAGAACACCAATTTTATAACGATATAGGATTTATTTCGATTTTTAAAAAGTCATTTAATCTGCAACCTTCATTTTTTTTTGTGCTAACGTCAAAAATATGTCTAGAACTGAAAAAATATAATCACCTTCAAGATACAAATATACAATACATTACATTGGTAAGAATATACAATTTTTAATTTACTAATCCATACATATTTGTAGGTATCATCTATATATTAAGATTCAAAAATCAATTTCGCTAATTTTTTTCTGTACGAAGATTGGAGGGTTGCGATGAAAACTAAAATGTTACGTAACCAATTCCAGTATTTATCAATATTAATTCTATACATAAATTGTAGTATTATACTTTTATACTTTCATTTGTACGCTTTCCCATTAGGCTAAAAATTTGTTAATTGCTAATATTTTAATAATGATTGCTTATGTTATTATTGTGTAGGTATAGTGCATGTAGATAGATACTTATCTTAATACTTATATTATATTAATATATTATACTATATGTACTTATCTCTTATCATACTATACCGTGAACTATAATAATATACCATTGACTATCGCGTGGTCAATGAAATATATTGTTTTTCCTCATTGGAAAATTCGTTTTGATAAAACTCGCGCATGCGTAACGTGAATTGTTTCTCCATAGAGGTATTAACATGGACAAATGGTATTGGCTCCAATAATTTTCGATTGTAAATCAATCGCTCTTTCTACGAACGGTATAATTCTACATCGATTATGAATATGATATTTTGTACATTATAGGCGAGCGCTAGTCAAAAGAAGGGTGGGAGGCTTGAGGCTTCCCTGCGTGGTTTTTTTGGCAGCTACACAAATCCTCTATTTTTGACTCCAGTGAATTCGGATTTGGTGGCTTTGGCGCGTGAGGCGATTTCACATTGGTTTAAAAATAAGATCAATGTATTTCACAGTATATAATAGTATATGTAATGGATTAAAATTTATAGTTTACTGTATTATAATAGGAAGCTATATATATAAATGGATTATATATTAAATATTCAGTGGGGTGTTCACAGGACCTATTACCTACACGAAGTTGTATTATGTTGTATAATGTTGGACGTCACGAAAAAAGATATAAATGCATCGTTTCATTGGTCATCTTGTTCTTCTCTGTAAAGTCCCATGCTGCCGCACCAGCCGAACACGATAGAAAGTTGGCTAGGGTCCCGCCTACAATGCCAAACGAAAGAGAAAAAAAAAATTACAAAGAATATAAAAGAAGACCCATATAGGCGACCGATTCCAATGTCAAATTCAAAACTATGTATATGTATATTATATTATTATATGTGTAATGCAAACACACACACTGACGTGTGAGTATATATATTCTATATACTCTATACAGTGTGCAGTGTGGGTCTTCTGTTGGCTCGTATATATAATATTATTATAAGTTCGATATCTATATATGAAAATATTTCTACAACTGAAAAATCGTTTTTATTATATTTAGAAAATCATTAAAATTCTACATTTTGATAATGTGAACACACTGATGTCTGATATATATTATTGTAATTATTATCGCTCTACACTATCTAACAACAATTCAGTATATACCTATAACTGTTGTTATTATTAATTTATGATATCTACTTAAAATATGCCGAAAATCTACCGTGATCATCGTTAAAGTGTATTACATTATTATACAATATATTATTCTATAAAAAATGAATATTCATCTCATTTTTTCTTTGATTATAGCATTTATTTACTTGTACAATATATCGTAAATATGACCGAAGACGACACATTTAAAAATTGAAATTTCATCCTTTCGTTTTATTTTTTCATCTAAATCGGATTGTTTGAAAAATATTATTCAAATGAAGTCTATATATGTATTATAGTAGTATATCCTATGTATTGATTTACAGTCAAGGTTGGGGAAGAGCCGATGGGAGTAATATCGCTATATCACCATTAAGTTTTTCATTTTTAAATAAATATTAACTCCAACAAAAATAATATAAAGTGACCATTAACGGCTCAAATTGTTCAAATTATCATTGAATCACTTATCTGAATTATAAATTCTGCCATCAGCAATATATTATATATGGTTTAGAATATTTAGCAATACATATACTACCTAATCTGTCGAGTAAGCTGAATTATTCTTAGAGAAGTAGTATTATTTTGTTCCCTACGAGGAAAAAATACCAAATAGGTACTAAATTACTAATAAACAACTTGAACAGCACAAACTACAAAAACAAAATACAATTAATATTTTTGATGGTGATCCCAATCATTACCTAATTGCATTCAAAAAGGAACAAAGTGACTTACTCATTACTCAAATAAAATTACTACAAAAACTTTTCCATGTTAAGTAACTATACATTATATTTCCACTTTAAATTATTCTAATGTTTTATCAATCTACAATCAACGTTAGTAAGGAAGTAGAATTTCTAGTTATATATAAGGATATGATTTAAACAAGATAAAAAAAAAAAAAATTATGATTTTATATATTACAATTTAATATAATACCCATGTGATTTTTGTTTATAGACTATAGTGAAAATTATTTTAATTTACTGTATTAAATTAATAACAGTAAAATAAATTACTAATAATTAATAATCAATAGTAATAATGTTAATATACAATAATTTGTTTTTGAATTCGTATAGTATTCGTACTTGTAAAATATAAGCTGTAGGTATATTATTATTGTATTTGCTGCAAACGAATTGTATTGCAGTACAAAAAGCGAATTGCCAATCGTGTAAAACAATATCCCAACCACCGCTGTCGCCGAATCGGTGAAAAAAATAATTTACAAAAAAAATTTTAATTCAAATAATTAATCATAAAATCCCCGCCGTACGCCGCCGCCGGTCAACCGGCGTTCACGACCCGTGTTTCTCCCTCCGAACTCCGGAGTGGCAGCGCAGCGCACACACACAATACCGATGGATGATGTCCAAGGACACAAACACCAGACACGCACTTAATCATTGTCCAATAACGCGCGTTTGATGGGTTAGTACTTTGGTTGATAGGTAATAGGTACACGATGTAACGTAATACACACATATAGGTATACATATATATATATCATGTGCCTGTTGCCTGTATAAAAGTGGTAATACGGTAGCTAACGTCATTAATACCGTTTCAACCGAACGACGCGGCGAAGATAACGTGGATTGTATAGGTATATCAATAGAATATTATAAAATAAAAATATTATAAGCGTGTATAACCTATCTAATACTATTATAGAATAGCGAAACCGGCGAAGAATATATTAAAAAATAAAATTATTTCTAGCCATTTTTTTTTTTTTGCCGTATCATATTGACTTGGCTTTGTTCTGTATAACAATTTTTGTGTTCATATGGAGCAGACTGTAGAGCGTTAAAAAAAAAAAAGTAATTTAAGTGCACCTATCTATAGGTCATTTTTTTTTTAGTGTTCAAAAGCACTAAAAAGTAATTAGATTTTATTTTGTGTTATTTACAAATAATGTTTAATAAAAAATAATTGTATAGAGCCTTAAAGCATATAATATACATATGAAAAAAATTGTTATTCTAAGGCACTTTAAAACGTGAAAAATAAACCCCAAGAGCACAATATATAGTAGATCATAAAATAGTCTGTGTTAATGAATAATGACTACCTATATTATAAATATATATATATCAGCAACCAAAAATAGTAGTCAGTAGATCCTTAATGCATTTTATTTTAACTTCAGTGATCTTATTGATGCTCATATTAATTATTATAATCAATAATGATAGAGTTGAAAATTATTAATTATAACATCCCAAATGTATAGTACTTATGTGTATTAATTTAATGCTGATACCATTAAATTATTCAAACTGTAACTATACTGTATTACTGAAGTTGTTTATAAAATTTGTATAATAAAATCTATATAAATATTTATGAGACCTCCGAATCAAGTTACACTGTCCTATGTTTTTGATAAATCATGATTGGTAAAAATAGACAGTCGTCAAAACCTACAATTAACGATACATTAATTAATCGCTATTAAAACTTATAATTTTATATCACGAATTTGGTAGACAAAGTATTAAGTATTGACAGTTGACACTACTGAAACGTATATTGGATAACCAACTGCCAACTTACTATAAATGTACCCATCATCATTGATTTTGATTTTATTAGACTCTAATAAAATCAATGACTTACGTCAATATATCACATTATATAATTACTATATTATATTAAATTGTATTTACATCCGCTAATTATAGTGTACACCGTACACAAATTACACGACAGTGACATTACTATTACCGACAGCACCTATTGTACGTCAATACATGTATGATACTTACCCATGTATAATGTATAATTAATTTAAGAATTAAATTATCGATTTCATTTGATAACGGCAAATTAAATTATTAAATTGTACTAATTGAGAACGGTTTACAGATTTTAATTTATTAGGAAATATTTTATTTTTTAGGAATAATTATTAATAATGATTTCTATACAGTTAGTTACAGATTTTTATGTTTTTATCTAATTTAATGTATCATAGTACGCCAGTCGTTAATACTTAAAAATTTTTTTTTAAAAGCTACAAAAAAATGAAACAATAACAGTTAAAGGATGATTAATATTGTAGGTATAAATGTATAATTATTGTTTAATTATAAAAAAAAATCATAATTGTATAAATTTTTAGTTCACGCTTAAAATATTTAAATTTAAATCACACTAATCATGTACCCGTATACGTATACGAAAATTATATTAATATATTATAGGTATAGTTTTCAAAGAATTCATTGCCATAAATTGTAAAAATTAATTGTCCTATAATATATGATACTTATTTCTAAACTAATTTTGTTATCAAAAATTAATGTCTCTTCTAAGGAACAGAGTACAATTACTGATTGTTTATTTATCATTATTATTATAGTGCAGAGCTATAAATGTCAACGACAACATTGTTTTATAGGTGTGTTTGCGACAATTCGTGAGATTAATTTTTGTTTGAATTTTCGTATATGTTGCCTGGAAATTCAATAACATGAAATGCATACGATCGTACGAAACGATCGTAACACCTGAATTATTTCTTCGGTATATCTTTTTTAGTCTATCGTATGATTATAATATTATGCCATCTCGTGTGATATTATTATAATACGATGTAATATTATGCGTTTTCCACCGCTCGAAGTAACCCTACTCTAGCACCTACGACTTATGAGCCGAATAACAAAATCCTGTCTCGATTGAAACCGAAACGCATTAATTACAGATAATGGGATTCGTCGGTATAATATACCAACTAAACGTTTCAAAAACAAAATTCTATAGAATAATTCTGATGACGACGATGCAATGGAGTATTGTACGCATTAAAGTAAAGAGGTACCTATATTATTGTTACTTATATATAGATATAAACGCTCTGATTCATCGTGTTCTGGATTATTCGTATCGTTTTAAACGGATGCGTTGACGATTATAATTGTCCTGATGATGGAGTCGATGGAACGAAAAAAATTATAACGACCTAATCTGGTTTTATGGAAGATGCGTGTAACCCATGTTATGTGTCATACTTAACCGTATGTAATATAATGTCTATAATATTTATTATTGCACGTGGGTTGTCTACGTAAGAAATGTTTTTTTTTTTTTTTTACATCGTGTTTTTAGCGATTCTAAGATTTTGGGTAAATACATACACATTTTAGATTTCGTATTCGAGTAGGGTTTAAATAGCGGTTTTGCTGCCCCCTCTCCCCACCACCACCCCTTCGCCTGATCGTCCGATCGTCCTTAATCATTTCATACCTACCCTACTTATTCGTATTCATAAAAATGTGCAGACTTCGTACTCGATGCGTATTGGTGAAGGATAAATTTGAATTTTTCATAGACAAGTCGACAGCTATAATACAATTATAATAATTACACTATGCATTACGCGTATATAAATCATGTATTATGCATGTATATAATATATTATGTACATCAAAATTCAAAGACTAGAAACAAAAATTATTAAAAATCTCGCTTATTCAAACGTATAAAAAAAAACAAAGTTTAATAACTATATATAATATGTATTATACATTAAATCAACATACCTAATACATAAAATTCTTATTATTCGAAAAATTGGTACTAATGAGTTTTCTTTTCGTGTGTTAATATATTATATATTAGGAATTTGAACACCGGCTTGAAGTCCGATTTGTTCTTTTCATTTTACCTAACAATATCGCCAGGTCGAGTGTTAACATAACAGAGCAAAACGGAATATTATGGAAAAAATGAAAACACCAATTGTTTTTGCGACGGTGGCGTTTAGTGTTTTTTTTATCAAAAAAATTTCGCGGCAGTGGCGAGCACTCGACGAGAGAGATTGGGGAAAACCCCGAACAAAGCTTATATTATATACAGGCGAATATAAGTCCGTTAGGTACATATCATACGTGAAATAATGCATATATTATGCGTATACTTGGGCGGAAAATTGCGAATGAATTGTTTCACTGTTGAGGTTGGCTTTTACCCTTCCAACAAACACCACCGCCCGTACACAATAAGAGTCCTCGCTGTATGCCAACCATCAAATATGTGTAGCCCGTAGGTATTATAATTGAACTAAATCCTGTATATGTTCAATGTACATGTACATGTATACCTAAGTATATAAATGCACTCGCGTATGACATATATTTAGGTGTGTATATATATTATATAGGTATACATTATATATATATATATGTATAATGTATTACGTGTATATGCGCATCGGATTTCACCCCAAGCGCTGCAAGGGGGCGGGCGAGAGTCTAAAAAATAATAAAAGCGAAAACTACGACCGCTGTAACGGAATGAGGAGAGGCGAATAAGAGCGAGAGGGGAGACCTCCCCTACCCCATTACCACTCGTACGCTCTTCTTCACCATACCCGCCGCCGATCATTTGCGTTTATATATATATATATATATATAGATGTCAAGCGTTAAAAATCAGCGGCGTCATTGTCCCTCTCTATGGCTATAGGTATACATATACATAAGAAGGGCACGCACCCCTACCCCTGTCGTGTACTCAAAGTCACCCCTCGCCCCGCACAGCTGCAGCATAGATCAGGGGTGGTGGCGCGGAGGCGGGGCAACGGTGGACGGATGAATGAAGTGCACCGGGACAAAGAAACTGGCAGTGCGCATGGCCGCGGCGGCCGGTAACGATTTTCCGGCGTCCGCCGCCACCGCTGCCTCTACCTCACCCCGTCCACGTACACCAGCTGGTCGCCGACTGGCTGTGTGGCCTTTGCCTGTGCGTGTGGCGTTCCACCGCGTCGCCTTTGTCAAGGTTGACTATTGATTTGCCGGGTCGATGCAACGCGTCCCTTTGTTCGCGGCCGAGCGCGCGCGTGTCGCTTTCGCCCCGAGCGGAACAGCGATAGTGTTAAATGCACGGTCTTCGAATCGCTCGCTAATATTTCACTATGATGTGCATGCGAAAATTCTAAAACGCGACTTAAAGTTTAATATAATAATGCACTACGCACTTTTTCGAGTATATATAATATATGATAATACGTTATTATTATCGTCTCCGCCTCGCTTCCCCTTTCTCTCGCCTTCTTTAACCGGGCAACTTGCACGCGAAAACCTTTTTTTCATTTTTGGTCGTTCACACACTTTTGCTTTTCGTACGCAACGTAACCACCAGTGAGTGACCGCGGGTTGTTTCGAGCCGTACAAAAATTAATTTACATTTAGGAAATTCACTCAGCCGTAGTATAGTATAGATTTCTGGTGTTATTCGTCATTATTTGGGTATAACTGTGATAAATTTGTTAAATTTGAGTTAAATTGTGTACATATCCGAGCAGGAAAAGGGAAGGGTGTCGCCTTTGTTTCTAATGATATTTTATTTTGAACAAGACTTAAATAATTATTGTTCAACATAAATAATTATAAAATACTAAAAAAAAAAAAAATGATTTTTGTTAATTTTAGTATCCTATAGATTTTTTTTAGAATAATGCAACAGAGAACCAAGTAACAGAACCGTCAAGTTTTTTAAAACAGAACTTATGATCACTTAAACCCTGACAATGATATACTATACTTAACGGTGTCATGATTCCGGGGTGAAAGACTCCCACTAAATGTTTTTACTTTTACAATTCATTTCCCGCTTAATCTTGTATAAAAACGATGTCCCTTGTCCATAATCAACTAAACATATTTTAATTTTATACGTTATTACCATATTATTATAGTTTATTTATACATCGGCTTATCGTATTCAGTTCATTTTTTTACCTCAAATAAAAACTAATTTTTGGATACTTTTTATACCCGTTCAATTTGATTTTTATAACACAAAATGTAAATTATAAGTATAAGTAAAATTGTCAGTGTTTAAATAAATACAAATTGTGCCACATTTAATTCTTTAACTGCTATACGATCTTGCTATGGTATTTGGCGTATATCACTTAACAATAACGTATAAATAGTTTTTCGTGAAACGGGCAAGTATACGTATTGAAGTATGTGGCCTAGTACAATCAACTTGTGCACATTACGACTTTT